>JAVLUX010000017.1:2432500-2442500 GCA_032164185.1 Moxostoma hubbsi | reverse complement strand
TGTAGATTATACAGATGTTGCACATAATAAATATATATATATATATATATATATAGAGAGAGAGAGAGAGAGAGAGAGAGAGAGAGAGATTGATTGATGTATATATACAGTATATACATACATTGATTTTTTTCATATGTTTTTATGTTGCAGCCTTATGCTAAAATGCTTTAAATATTTTTTTTCCACATCAATCTACAGCCCATATCCCATAATGACAAAGCAAAAACCAGATTTTTGATAACTTTGCAAATTCATTAATAGGAAAAAACTTAAAAATCTCATTGACCTGTATTCCGACCAAACCGAGCAATCGGAGGAGGACCTTGGTACGGGAGGTGACCAAGAACTCGATGGTCACGCTGGTTGAGCTCCAGAGATCATGTGTGGAGACGGGAGAATCTTCCAGAAGGACGACCATCACTGCAACACTCCACCGATCTGGGCTTTATGGCAGAGTGGCCAGACGGACGCCTCTCCTCAGTGCAAGACACATAAAAGCACCTCAAGGACTCTCAGACTGTGAGAAACAAGATTCTCTAGTCTGATGAAACAAAGATTGAACTGTTGGACTCAATTCCAAGCGTCATGTCTGGAGGAAACCAGGTGCCGCTCATCACCAGCACAATACCATCCCAACGGTGAAGCGCGGTGGTGGTGGCATCATGCTGTGGGGGTGTTTTTCAGAGGCAGGGACTGGGGACTGGTCAGGGTTGAAGGAAAGCTGAACGCAGCAAATTACAGAGATATCCTTAAAGGAAACTTGATCCAGAGTGCTCAGGACCTCAGACTGGGTCAAAGGTTCACCTTCCAACTGAACAATGACCCTAAGCACACAGCCAAAACAACTCAAGAGTGGCTTAGAGACAACTCTGTGAATGTCCTTGAGTGGCCGAGCCAGAGCCCGGACTTGAACCCAATCGAACATCTCTGGCGAGACCTGAAAATGGCTTCCCACTGACAGTCCCCATCCAACATGACAGAGCTTGAGAGGATCTTCAGAGCAGAATGGCAGAAAATCCCCAAATCCAGGCGTGCATTTGGAAAGTTATCAAAAACTCAGCTAATTTTTGTTTTCGCCACTGCAGCGACACCTATTGGCTAGTTTGTTCTATACACCTGTGATTTCACCAGACTATTGGGGTGCAAGTAGCTGCACTGTGTGGCAGATGCTATTTACATTGGTGCAAATAGTCAAAGTGATAAACTAAAGGGTGATTTGAAGGCCGAATATGCTCCCCTCATAGGTTCAGTGGTGGCCTCTCTCAGCTCCGTTCCTGGACCTGCGACGATGCCAGTGTGGGCACATGAGGTGATAGAAGCTGGTTTCACGAGGAGAGGCGTGCTCTAGGTTATTATAAAGTGATGGGTCACAAAGGGACTTTTAGGAATGCCCAATTATTTTTTTCACAGAAAACTTAACAATAGTTTACTGTAATAAAACATGTATTGTCATGTTAAATATAATATGCATTTTCACTGTTAACTTCAATAAGACTTTGTATTATTATGCCATAAAACCCCATGTATTATCCTAACATACGTAAGCTAACTATCAGTTAATAGGAGTTGATAGGAGACAGTGCACTAATAATACACAGATGACCTTTAATTATATGAAAAATACATTATTGAACAACTAATAATGTTTTCAATTCATGCTCTTCAGTGTAGCTCCTCACAATATTTGTTTTATCATTAGAACTCTTAAACAACATAAAAACGACACTAAAGACACATTCTGTGCAGGGAGATTTTATTTAGTTCCTCATGAACAAACACCTGCAGGGTATCTACCAATATCCACGCAAACAATTTGCATGCAATGGGCTGTATCTTCAGAAAGAGAGGTTTAAATTTGATAGTGACATGATAACTAAAAACTGATCCTGAGAGATGGAGCAATAAAGGACAATAAAGCACAAATCCATGAGAGGGTAAACACGGGTCAGTTTAGCAAAATGCCTGCAGTACGGCTTTAATAGACGCATAATTGAGATCACATAGTGGTCATTGTCATTTCATCCCATTGCAAGTATGGTTGTGGAAATATATCATGACAAAAATATACAGAACTATATAATGATTATAGCTCTTGAGCTGAATTTTTTTCCCATCACTATATGAGCGTCTCTAGTTCAGGGCAGCATAGGTCAACAGTAAATCCCTGCTCATATAGCTGGAATTGCATTATGATGTCTGCTGGATTGATTTGATTCATTCCTGACAACTCTAAGTATAGTAACAGGATTTAGAGATTGCACTTAAATCATTTGCGTGTTTGAAGTTGCTTTAGTATGAATGCAACATTTCTGATAACTCAGCAACATGCAAATTGCGGGGCATCAAGAACGGGGAAAAGGAAGCGATGGATGGATAGAAAGGAAGAGTGCGAGAGATTAAGCTGATGAACTCTACTACTGCCTTTAGATGGCTTATAATACTAATCACATCCCTATCAAAGGCTGCTTGAGATGAAAGAAAATCACTAGGCTTCTAATACAACCACTCTCAAATGGCATCTAATTAACATCTAATCATGTTCCATTATCTCTAGTGTACAACGATTGTATTCTGTTAGACGATGTTCAAGACAATCTTTGGCACATTGAGTTATAAGAAATATTGAAAAAAATGAAAAACTGTGAACATGTGACCCATAAATGAATTAAAAGCTTTGTGTGTGTGTGCCTGATTGTGTGTGTGTGTGTATGTGTGTGTGAGAGTTGTGTGTGTGTCTGATTGTGTGTGTGAGTTGTGTTTGTGTGAGTTGTGTGTGTGAGTTGTGCGAGTGTGTGTGTGTGAGTGTGTGTGTGTGTTTGTGAGTTGTTTGTGTGTGTGTGTGTGTGTATGTGTGTTTGTGAGTTGTTTGTGTGTGTGTGTGTGTGAGTGTGTGTGTGTGTGTTTGTGAGTTGTTTGTGTGTGTGTGTGAGTGTATGTGTGTTTGTGAGTTGTTTGTGTGTGTGTGTGTGTGTGTGTGTGTGTGCGCGTGCGACTTGTGTGTGTGTGCGAGTTGTGTGTGTGAGTTGTGTGTGTGTGTTGTGTGTGTGTGTGTGATTGATTTGTTTGTTTGTGTGCGTGTGTGAGTGTGTGTGTGTGTTTGTGAGTTGTTTGTGTGTGTGTGTGTATGTGTGTTTGTGAGTTGTTTGTGTGTGTTTGTGAGTTGTTTGTTTGTGTGTGTGTGTGTATGTGTGATTTGTGTGTGTGTGTGTGTGTGTGTGAGTTGTTTGTGTGTGTGTGTGTGATTTGTTTGTGTGTGTGTGTGTGTGTGTGTGTGTGTGTGTGTGTGTGTGTGTGTTATCCTATGTGATGTATTGACAGTGTCTGTGTAAACAGTCTGAATTCACTCACTCACTACCTGAATGAACAAATTTTATGCTTCTCCGTTCTGATTCTTGTTTGATGAAGCATGTGCAAACATTTAAAACACACACTAGAAAATACTCTGTAATGACAGATATATCAAAACTTCACGCTTATCTGTTTGTTCGCCAAAGCGATCAACATCAAAAATATCAGAAAATATACATAACCTTGATGATCAAGGCTCTAAAAAGAATTGGCTCAAATTAATATTGTTAATTGTAGAACGTGATTTATTAACATGTAATAAAAACATCCAATCATTTGTCACTTCCATGACAATGAAATACAATATCGGGTAAATTACTGTAATATAAAAGTAATCCACTACAAATTACTAATACTTCAATAACTTTAATAGCACGGTGAAACATGATGCACACCAGGGCTGGACTGGTAATCTGGCATACCGGGCATTTTCCCGGTGGGCCGACGCACTTTGTGGCTGATCAGGTGCAGACTAGCCATCAGGAGAACGGGCCGGTGGGTCGGCCGTGAAACGGGCCAAATGGGCCACGATAAGATATAATTAGCCGCCGCGTTATGCAGAGCGGATCACAAAACGGCGCCGCGATATGCAGAAAAGTCCCCCAACAACTTTTGGCTCAAGAATGGGTGCAAGAACAGCTGAATGAAGCTGAATGGATTCTCTTTTTCTGAGTTGTGATTGGCACCTCGTCTTTTAAAAGCGGCTTGATAAACATGACAATGGTCAATGACGTCTGTGTAATGCATGTTATATGCACAATAAACTTCTAAACAGCCCAGATGGGTCTCGTTTGGCGTGCAGGTCACACTAGGCCTGTCTCTCTCCCTCTCTGTTTGTCAAGAGTGTGATGACACATGTTGTGGGCGTGTAAATACAACTGAGCAATGTCTCATGAGGTCACGTGTGTTTTAGTTGCCTCTTATAGGTCTAAGTATCAAGGACAATTTCATTTTAATGCACTATGAACAAACATCAACTAACAATAAACAATTGTAATTGTATGAACTAACGTCTCGGTTACGTATGTAACCTCCGTTCCCTGATGGAGGGAACGAGACGTCGTGTCGAAGAAGCGACACTAGGGGTCTCTCTTGAGCGCCGAAAGATACCTCTGATCTATGAAAAAAGGCCAATGAGAGTTGGCGAACAGTATTTGCATACTCCGCCTCCGGATACGGATATAAAGGCGAGAGAAATACGCTCGTTCATTCAGGATTTTTCTGAGGAGCCGGGAGTGTTCCGGGCATCTCAGCGGCTCGGCTCAGCGACGTGGCCGGGAAGACACGACGTCTCGTTCCCTCCATCAGGGAACGGAGGTTACATACGTAACCGAGACGTTCCCCGTCTGTAGCTCACTTCGACGTCGTGTCGAAGAAGCGACACTAGGGGTCCACTTCAAAACTCGCCATGCGCTGAGCCGTGTACGTGTACTGCTGACACAGAAGCGGGCAGGTATTTTGCACGTGCACAAGCGACCAACTGTGTTCAGGCTGCACGTACTCTTCCCCAATGCCCCGAAAAAGCGTCAGCATCCTTTTGGTTACCCTAGGGGGGAACAAGGTGACGCTCCCAACTAGGGAACGGGCCAAGCCTGGCTGGGCCTCTTTTCTCTCTATGTTTTCTCAGCATAGAGCAAGAGCAGCCGGGGCCCTTACCGCATCGAGGGAAGGGGGTCTTATTCCGAATTCCTATTCTTAGGGGGAAAAGACCCTGCGGAGGCCACACCCGCCCAACAGGGGAGGTAAAGGTGGCAAAAATACATCACATGGCCACTTGGGGCATGTGGGAGGAAATGGCGCGGTGGTAGATCCAACCTCAAGGAGGGGGGAGTTGCTACAACACGGCGGCCGGAGGGCAGCAAAGGGCTGCCTAAGGGAGACGCGGGTCAGCTCGTAAGGTGACCGTACCGCGGAAATACACACAGGAGGAGTCCCGTAGGAGGCCTGATCTGTGGAGCACTTATTCCAGTAGGGGTAGCCGGAGGTACCCGTAGTGGACTGGACCAGCACGTTCCTCCGATGAACTGCTGCGGGTCCGAAGTGCTAGGGAGGAATCAACCAGGGACCTGGGTCATCTGGGACAAAAGCGCACTGTTTTGCCTCGGCAGAGGGAAACGGCGCTGGTACAAGCGGATCACCCGGTCAGATCGTCGGCGTGTACCGAGTTCTACGGGCTCGGACCTGAGAGAACACGGGACGAAACTGACTCAACCCTGAGATTGTAAAATCTCGTGAAGGTGTTAGGTGCTGCCCAGCCCGCAGCTCTGCAAATGTCTGCTAGGGAGGTGCCCCTTGCCAGTGCCCACGAGGATGCCACGCTCCTAGTGGAGTGGGCCCGCACCCGTAAGGGGGGCGGCACGGCCTGGGTGTGGTAGGCCAACTGAATGGCCTCCACCACCCAGTGAGACAACCTCTGTTTGGAGACAGCATTCCCTTTCTGCTGTCCTCCAAAGCAGACAAAGAGCTGCTCAGAGCGCCTGAAGCTCTGGGTGCGTTCCAGGTAGGCACGCAAAGCACGTACTGGACACAATAGTGAGAGGGCTGGGTCTGCCTCCTCCCGGGGCAGCGCTTGTAGGTTCACTACCTGATCTCTAAAGGGCGTGGTAGGAACCTTGGGCACATAGCCCGGTCGAGGTCTTAGGATCACGTGAGTGTCTGCCGGACCGAACTCCAGGCAAGTGTCGTTAGTAGAGAACGCTTGCAGGTCCCCGACCCTCTTGATGGAAGCGAGCGCGATCAGCAGGGCCGTCTTTAGAGAGAGGGCCCTGAGTCCGGCTGATTCTAGCGGCTCGAAAGGGGATCTCTGAAGACCGGCGAGGACCACAGAGAGATCCCAGGAGGGGAACAGGTTTGGCCGGGAGGGATTTAACCTCCGGGCACCTCTTAGGAACCTGACGATTAAGTCGTGCTTGCCCAGAGACTTGCCGTCTACTGGGTCGTGGTGAGCTGCGATAGCAGCAACATACACCTTTAAGGTGGACGGGGACAGCCTCCCCTCCAACTTCTCCTGTAGAAACAGGAGCACTGACCTAACTGCGCACCTCTGTGGGTCTTCTGCCCGGGAAGAACACCAATTGACGAACAGACGCCACTTTAGGGCGTAGAGTTGCCTGGTAGAAGGGGCTCTGGCTTGGTTGATCGTGGCTACGACCGTGGGTGGTAGGCCAGCTAGATCTTCCGTGTCCCGTCCAGGGACCAGACATGGAGATTCCAGAGGTCTGGGTGCGGATGCCAGAGCGTGCCCCGTCCCTGAGAAAGAAGGTCCTTCCTCAGAGGAATTCGCCAGGGAGGGGCTGTCGCGAGGAGTACGAGGTCCGAGAACCAGGCCCGGGTGGGCCAGTAGGGAGCCACGAGAGTGACTTGCTCCTCGTCCTCCCTGACCTTGCACAGCACCTGTGCAAGAAGGCTCACTGGGGGAAATGCGTACTTGCGCAGCCCCACTGGCCAGCTGTGTGCCAATGCATCTGCCCCGAGGGGAGCCTCTGAACGGGCGTACCAGAGGGGGCAGTGGGAGGTCTCTCGGGAGGCAAACAGGTCTACCTGGGCCTTGCCGAACCGTTCCCAAATCAGCTGAACCGAGTGGGGGTGAAGCCTCCACTCTCCACCAGGCAAGCGTTGTCGTGACAGCGCGTCCGCTACCACGTTGAGGTTGCCGGGGATGTGAGTGGCACGCAGCGACTTGAGTCGGTGCTGGCTCCAAAGGAGGAGACGACGGGCGAGTTGTGACATGTGATGGGAGCGTACGCCGCCTTGGCGATTTATGTACGCGACCGCAGTGGTGCTGTCCGACCTGACTAGGACATGTTTGTCCCGAATTAACGGGAGAAACTTCCGCAGGGCAAAGAGGACGGTCAACAACTCGAGGCAGTTGATGTGCCAACGCAGCTGGGCCCCTTTCCAACGGCCTGAGGCTGCGTGCCCGTTGCAAACGGCACCCCAACCCAATCTGGAGGCGTCGGTTGTGACCAAGACGCGTCTGGACACCTGCTGTAGGGGTACTCCGGCCCGTAAGAAACAGAGGTCTGTCCAGGGGTTGAATGTTTGTCGGCAGGCGGGGGTGATTGTTACCCGGTGCGTGCCGCGGCGCCATGCTCGTCTCGGGACTCGGGTCCGAAGCCAGTGTTGGAGCGGTCTCATATGCATCAAGCCCAGCGGCGCGACCGCCGCGGCGGATGCCATATGCCCCAGGAGCCTCTGGAAAAGTTTTAAGGGGACCGCTGTGCCCGGCCTGAGGGCGGCGAGGCAGTTCAACACTGACTGAGCACGCTCCTTTGTGAGACGTGCGGACATTGAGACCGAGTCTAACTCCATCCCGAGAAAAGAGATGCTCTGAACTGGGGTGAGCTTGCTCTTTTCCCAGTTGACCTGAAGCCCCAAACGGCTGAGGTGCCTGAGCACCTGGTCTCTGTGAGCGCATAGTAACTCTCGCGAGTGGGCTAGGATGAGCCAGTCGTCGAGGTAGTTGAGTATGCGGATGCCGGCTTCTCGGAGCGGGGCAAGAGCTGCCTCTACGACTTTCGTGAAGACGCGAGGGGACAGAGACAGGCCGAAGGGGAGGACTTTGTACTGATACGCCTGGCCCTCGAACGCAAACCGTAGGTAGGGGCGGTGTCGGGGCAGGATAGAGACGTGGAAGTACGCGTCCTTCAGGTCTACCGCTGCGAACCAATCTAGATGCCGGACGCAGGTTAAAATATGCTTCTGCGTGAGCATTTTGAACGGGAGTTTGTGCAACGCTCGGTTGAGAACTCGCAGGTCCAAGATTGGTCGTAAGCCGCCGCTTTTCTTGGGTACGATGAAGTAGGGGCTGTAGAAACCCTTCTTCATCTCGGTTGGAGGGACAGGCTCTATCGCGTCTTTGGCCAGAAGAGTCGCGATTTCCGCGCGCAGGGAGTGGGCGTGTTCGCCGTGTACTGCGGAGAAGCGGATGCCCATGAAGGGGGGCGGGGGCCTGGCAAACTGAATTGCGTAACCGAGTCGGATGGTCCGTGCCAGCCAGCGAGATGGGTTGGGAAGTGAAAGCCACGCGTCCAACCTCTGCGCTAGGGGCATTAAAGGGACGATTAATTTTGACGTACCCGGCGGGGCTTCGCAGCGGGGCGGAGCAGGTAGGGCAGCGTTGGGCGGCGACGGGGCGACCCGCGGCTGAGGTGCTGAGAAAAGACTCAAAGCACTTACCTTGCTCCGCACACCCGGCAGGGGGCGGGTTAGCGACTGAGGAGGAGGTCCTGGGTAGGCGTCCTCTGGACTCGTCGGAACCGGCCGGCCGGGGGACAGTCGTGGGGCTGAAGACGGGTGGTCCGTGTCCAGGAGGCCAGGACTGTCGGGATCTAAGGGCAAAGTGCCGTGAGAACGGCATTTGCGGGCCAGGTGACCCAGAGACACAGGGAATAGCTCTTTTACTGAGAATGTGGGTACCGCAACCCCATCTAAGGGGGGGCGGCAAATTAAATTGTTTAAAAACAAAAGATTCTCCTCCCGGCCCTCCACCGGGGGACGGAGTGGTCTTACCACCTCCGGAGCTAACGTCTGCGTCGCTGGGTCATCCGTCTCAGGACCGCCTGGGAGCCTTCCGGGTCCTCGAGGGAGTCCGGGAGACGGGGGGCGTCTGCTTCTTGCGGTGTGCTCGACGCAGGGGCCGAGAGCTGGGCCCGGGTTGAGGCGGAGCAGATTTCTTAGCCGCAGGAGGACGCCCTCGGCGAGCAGACGGGGCAGTGGCCCTGGCGGCAGGTTTGCGGCGAGGCAGGATGTGTGAGATGGCCTCCGTCTGTCTTTTCACCGTGGAGAACTGCTGGGCAAAGTCCTCGACGGCGTCGCCGAAGAGGCCAAGCTGGGAGACAGGGGCGTCGAGGAAGCGAACTTTGTCGGCCTCACGCATCTCGACCAGGTTGAGCCACAGATGACGTTCCTGGACCACTAGGGTGGCCATCGCCTGCCCGAGTGCCTGCGCGGTGACCTTCGTGGCCCTGAGGGCGAGGTCGGTCGCTGAGCGCAGTTCCTGCAACACGTCGGGATCAGGGCTACCCTCGTGCAGATCTCTGAGCGCCTTGGCCTGGTGGACTTGCAGGAGAGCCATGGCGTGCAAGGCGGAGGCGGCCTGTCCCGCGGCGCTGTAGGCTTTGTTGTTGAGGGAGGATGAAGTCCTACAGGCCTTGGAAGGGGGTACAGGGCGCCCGCGCCAGGTGGTAGGGTCACCGGGACAGAGATGGAGCGCAACTGCCCTATCCACCTGGGGAATCGCCGTGTACCCGTGGGCCTCTCCGCCGTCGAGGGTAGCGAGAGCGGACGAGCAGGGCTTTTGACGGACGGAGAGCGGGGCTCTCCATGACGACGTCAGCTCGTCATGCACTTCCGGGAAAAACGGGACCGGGGGGGGGCGTGGCTGTGAGCGGCGCCCAAACCCCAGGAACCAGTCATCCAACCGTGACGGGTGTGGGGAGGATGGAGGTCTCCAGTCCAACCCCACCCCGACGGCGGCCCGGGCAAGCATGTCGGACATCTGCGCATCCGCCTCAACCTGGGCCTGCAGGCCCGAAGGCGGCAGTCCAGGGGAGGAGTCAGCGTCAGACGCCGCGCTCTCCGATGGAGCGGCGAGCTCATCGGCTTCAGGCTCAAGAGGATAGGCAGACCGGCCCGGAGGCGAGTCGCC
>JAVLUX010000017.1:2365000-2425000 GCA_032164185.1 Moxostoma hubbsi | reverse complement strand
TTTGCATTTAAAGAGACACACACAAATCAGCGTGTTTTTGATTCCACCCAAAATGAGGCATTTATAACATGGTGTAATAAATGATCCGTGGGGTATTTTAAGCTGAAACTTCACAGACACATTCTGGGGACACCTGAGACTTATATTACATCTTGTAAAAAGGGGCATAACAGGTCTCCTTTAAAAGCGCTTCTGACCAATCATGTTTTAGCAACTGTTGCCCTGCCGCCATTACTCTGACACGTGTTTTCCAATGACAGCTTAAGGAAGTAATGTGTGTTTGAGTACTTTTAAGTGGGATATTAATCCAAATCAAAATAATCAGTAATCAAAATAATCCAAAAAATGTAGAACATGTTGGTACCGGGTCATTTGTAATAGAGTTGCATGGAGAGGATACCTGCAGTTTTTGTTTTTGTTATTGTTTTTGGGTTTTTTTTTTATCTCCAAGGTAAATTAAAGCTAAAAACTGAACATTAATACATTTATGTATAGATTAACAGTAAAAGTGACAGTAAATAAACAATTCACAGCATCAAAATGACTGTGTTATCACTATCACTCTGTTCACTAATGCTAATGTTATTAGATGTGTAATCGCTATTAAATTAAGTTTTTCTTTTCTAGTGACCGTAATAATCGTTTGCCTTGATTCTGATTCACAGTCTCCAGAGTTTTAAATCAAATTATTGTGTAATTAAACAATTTATTTGATAAAAAACAGTAAATATGCATTACAATGTCACTCTTTATACCAGCCCACATAAAAAGAGTATCCATTCCATTTATGAGAATATTTAGCCCAAATCTGCGTCATCCATGGCAATCGCCCATACATTCCAATGGGGCGTTCTGCAGAGCATGTCAGAGCGAGCACCCGTAACTAATGGGGGCGGAGCTTAGCGAAGGGTCTATTCCTGAATTATAATTGAAGTAGCAACATTGTACACAATTGTAATTGTAATTGTAATTTAAATAACTAGAATTAAAATGGACTTTCATATAATGAATTTTAATAACACATTTGATTTGAATTACCTTTCCTTTTATTGATATTTGGAAGAATACTTTCTCATGAATGCTTTAATTTCAGACTGATCTCACTGTGAAACTAGAAACAGTAGTTTGAGTTTACTTTGCTAAAATCGGTCTGTGCTTACCGAAATTTGAAACACTGCAACCAGTGGCCAAAGTGGTGAGTGCTGTTGGGCTTATGGGTATGTGTGAGCTCCGTTTTCAGGGTGAAATGTCCACAGAGCGGCACCAAAAGCGAGTTCTTTTCAGCTGTAAAGAATGTAAAACTTTGAAGATAAATGCATATTTTATAAACTGTACTCCCCAACTCAAACCCCAAACCTAAACCTAACCATCAGTGTGGTAAAAATATAATGTCAGGGTTCAAAACGTAACCTCCGAATCGCACTCGTCACTGATTATGCAAACATGATCGCATCCTCGAAGGCCAAGTCTGAAATTCTGTTTGTGTGCGTGCATGTGCGTGCACGTGTGTGTATCGGCCTACTCGACGTTTTACTCCACAATAGTCCACATGACAAGTTCACAGCACAGCAAAGTCCTTATCCACTCCAAATGAGCAGAGAGAAAAGCGATTGCTCTGAGATGCAGCACACTGTAAATCATCTGATACATTTTTAATCTTGCACATCCAAATGAAAGTGATTTATAGGTTTAGTTAATATCTTAGTAATACAGATAGGTACGAATGGCTTGTAAAAATGGCTTGTACGTACTATTGCTATGTGATTGCCAAACTGAGAATAAGAACGTCTTTTATAATTAAAAGAAGGAACACTTTTAAAATCCGTGTGGGTGCTCTGGTGGGGGTTCGGACACTGACTGTTATACTGTATATAAATATATAAACCACATATTGTGTGTGAGGCAAACATTCTGCATGCAGTGCGTAGAGCTGCCAGGATGCCAGAGAGACAGAGAGGTTCTAACCTCAGCGGGGGATCAATCAAGCGATCATTAAGTGTGATGTTGTGCATTGATTATCCTCAGCGTGAGGTCGGGAGAGTGATGGTTAGCGTATATAACCTTTAGCTTCAAACATACACACTGGTGAAAAAGAAACATGTCAATGTTAGTTTACTTAGTGTGTGCAAGCACACAAACACACTCATACAGATACCAAGACACACACATGATGATGTATGTGATGACAGAACATGATTGACCTACACACTCAGGCAGAATGGGGCCAGAAGCCTTAATTAATGCTTTTAATAAGAGTTTACTAAGAGAAACAACTTCAAATAGAAAAACCTTTTGATGCAATGCACAACGTTTATTTCTGTTTGTCCGTATGTCTTCACTCATAACCTTAAATGTGAACACAAATTTCAGAGGGGCAAAACAACAATCGAACTGCCATCCCTCACACAATTTTACAATAAATTAGTTACTAAGTAATTACATAGTTATTAACATGCTATTATTGTTTTCCGCAGCTATCCCGTATAGGTAAAGTGGTCCTGTTATGGGATCACAGTAGAACAGGACAGGATCGGCTAGGAGCTGATTGATGTTTTTTAATAGACTAAATTTAGTCATTTAGCTGAAACTTTAAAGCAACTTACAAATGTGGAACATAACAGGCGATTTGTCATATGAATTGTCAACCATTTCTCCAGTAATGCCAACTTCCAAGAGTAGTTAGAGTAGAATAGAAACTTTAGTGCAGAAGAAAGAGACAGACAAATATGTTGTTATTATTATTAGTAGTACTAGTATTAAATAGTAAGTGTCAGTGATGCACTTACAATGGAAGGTAATGGAGGCCAATCTGTAAACTTTAAAATCTCACTTTATCAAAAATATAGCCCTATTATGTTAACAATATGCATGTTAACATGATTGTAGTGTGATAAAATCTCTTGCTAACCTTTTCTAAGTAAACTTATAGCCAATTTTACAACTCCGTTGCCATGACAACTTAATGCCGTAAACACTAAAACCCCCAAATGACCGTAAATACATCCCTTTAAACAACTATACAGCTCAAGTAATACAAACCATTTACCGGAATAATTAATGTAAGTGATTTTATGTAATTTTAAGCTTCACATTTCTGCTTTAAAACCCTTTAAAATGGCACCATTCACTTCTATTGTAAGTGCCTCACTGTGACCTCCATTTCTGTCTTTTTTAAAGAAACGGAGGGTAATGTGTCACAAATGCTGTTGATAGAGCTTAAAGGGTTAGTTCACCCAAAAATGAAAATTATCCCATAATTTACTCACCCTCAAGCCATCCTAGGTGTATATGACTTTCATCTTTCAACCAAACACAATCGGAGTTATATTAAAAAATATCCTGCTCTTCCACGCTTTATAATGGGAGTGAATGGTGCCTTAGATTTTGATGCTCAAAAAAGTGCCTCCATCCATCATAAAAGTAATCCATACGGATTACACTACACCTACATCATACGCCAGAACTCGACTGTCTTGTGAACATGAGGACGGCCGTTACCGGAAGCCAGTGATTATAGTTTATAAAGTTATAAATATGGATATTATACTTACAAAAATGCATCGCTTCACTTCAGAAGACCTTTATTAACACCCTGGAGCCATATGGATTACTTTTATGATGGATGGATGCACTTTTTTGGGCTTCAAAATCTAAGGCCCCATTCACTCCCATTATAAAGAGTGGAAGAGCAGGATATTTTTTAATATAACTCCGATTGTGTTTGGCTGAAAGAAGAAAGTCATATACAACTAGGATGGGTGAGTAAATTATGGGATAATTAAACTTTTTGGGTCAATTAACCCGTTAACTTGTATTGAACCTGGAATTTTCCTTGAAGTATGAGATGTGATGTGGGAAGAAAAAAAAAGGTAAACGTCACTAATGAAAAGAATGTTTTTATTGAACGTCATTTCCTATAAATCAATGTAATTTTGTCAAATTCTGCAAAAGTTGTCCAAATATTTCATTGTATTTATGATACATAAAGCTAGCCATGAATTAGCCTTAGAAAGACAAAGGAATTTGTCATTTTATTCTAAAAATGTTTAAAATGTCAGTTTCAAAACCATTTCCACCAAAATGACAAAATTAATTGATGGAAATTACACTTTATCATGATAAAAAAAAAAGACTGAATTCTCCCATGATGCATGTACAGTATATCCATTGCAGGACATCGTTAATAGACAGATTGCATGAACTATTGAGTTTATAAAGTTCATTTCTAAAAGTCCACAAGGCCAAAAGTAGCAGAAACACTCATGAGCGCACATACAGTATGTGTAAAGGAATGATGGGTTTGTGTGTGGGGAGAGTTTTCATTATGTGTTTACATGGCAGAGGGTCGTGTTGCCTCCCACTGCAGCTTTTCCATCAGAGAGACATTCAAGCTTTTAGTCTAATGGAGAGCATTAGTTATAACAATCTTTAATCACATAAGCCTGGTTAAATCTACAGAAACTTTCTCATTGAATGTCTCTCAGTGGGGACCCAAATCAAGTAAACATAAACACCGACAACACACACATACATTACACAAAACCTACAGCATGGCCATGAGCACTCACAAATGTACACTTTAATTGCACATCCACATTTTCATCAAGATAAATCAGGTCTGTACCTCAGTGCGAAGAACCAATTGCGTGGCGGCTGTAAATGGTGTTTTATGGGCCCCCTCTGGCATCCTGACACACATTCAGTATGTTGTATTAAGATGAAGTCGGGAAAGAAAGATGCTTTTATTTTGTGTAGGTTTACATGGCTCAATGAAGTGTCTGTCTCTACAAATCTGAGGGCACTCATGCGGTCGGTGAACGTATCAGTGTCTGTGGAGGGTTTCAGAGAACGTGGAACAGAACTACCATTTCATTAGTTGTTCAGGTCACTGGAGCAGAAAACCCAGGGCAAGGCTGCAAGACTGCACGCTTGTAGATGTGTGTTTATTCGTTTCTGGAGTATATGTGCACTGTGCTATTTGAAGATGTCATTTTAAGTTGCCATTTCCTTACATAAATATCATGGCAGGATCCTTCAAGGCAATATTTCATTTAAATGACTCTGTCCTACTATCCTATTTCTTAATTTATATAAATATACTATACTAGATAATTCTGTGACTGGCTTAACAACATCATCTTATAGTCTCTTTTTTTATACAATAATGCAAAACGTAAATGAAATGGCATAATAATAAAAACGAAACAGAAATGTGTGTGACTGAAAGTGATTAAAAACAGGAGAAATGAGGAAAGCTTGGCAGCAGTGGTGCCCCATGGGTAATGCACACATAGCGGCATAAAGAATCCATATGTGTACACTTCTGCCATCCTGTTTCAGAAATCACAACCCTCTTTGGCATAGCCTATGGAACAAATTAGCAGAGAAGCAAGATATATACTGTCAGAACACGTTCATTAAATATGTGTGCATCTACATGGTAAATGGTCTGCACTTATATAGCACCTTTTTAACCTTAGTTTACCAAAGCGCTTTACACTGTGTCCCATTCACCCATTCATACACCAATGACGGCAGAGCTGCATGTAAGGCGCTAGCCTGCCATTGGGAGCAACTTGGGGTTCAGTGTCTTACCCAAGGACACTTCGGCATGTGGAGTCAAGTGGGCCGGGAATCGAACCGCTAGTGGACAACTCGCTCTACCACCTGTGCCACAGCAGTCTCTCACCTTTGAGAGATTCAAATTAAATGCATAACTAATACTGACCCTGAAAAGACCAGCTTAGACCAGAATGCTGGTCCATTCAGCAGGGGAAGGTAAGGTAATCACGTTCTTTTTTGTGGAAAGATTGAGCTGTATTAAAGTTGCATTAACCAATTGTGATGATGAGGAGGGCAGGGCCCTAGATTGGGCTAATCAGCCAGGAGGGGGATAAAGATGAGCCGGAGGCACCAGTTCGAGAGACATGTACACGGCCGCATTGCATCTGTGTCTGTGTTTGTTTTCTGCTGAGTTTCTTGTTAAACTTTATGTTCACTGTTCAGCCCGTTCCCGCCTCCTCTTTGCCCGTCCTTTATCTGTTAGAGTGGTGCCAAAACCAGGGAGGGAGGAGGGATGCGCTGTCATGGAGACCTCACCGTTGCCATCCGCCAAGAGAGCAGCCGCAGCCGTCTGCCTGGTACGGAGGGGTCACTGCCGGCCACCGCCGAGAGCCGGAGGAACCGCAGCCATCCGCCGAAGAAGGGGAGGAGCGGTTCTATCCGCCAGGGGCCAGAGGACTCGCTGCTGTCCACTGGGGGAGGAGTGAGCTGGTGTCCGCCAAAGGGCGGAGGAGCAGTTGAGGACCGGACGACAGCGCGTCTGGGAGCTGGCGAGCAAGTTCTTTTCTCTCTCGCTCTGTCACTCCGCCTCGCTCTTTCCCTCTCCCCTTTCCCTCCTCTCATCTCTCCCAGGGCTTTTAAAGGCGAGGAAGACCTGCAGGCACAGCCTGTTTAAAGATTGTGCTGTTAAAGTTGTATTAACTGATTGTGATGAGGAGGGGGAGAAGGGCTAATCAGCCGGGAGGGGGATAAAGACAAGCCGGAGGCGCCAGATTGAGAGAGAGAGACACACGTGGCCACGTTGCATGTGTGTCCGTGTTTGTTTTATGTTGAGTATCTTGACTGTTCAGCAAGTTCCCTCCTCTTCCTTGCCTGCCCTTTAACTGTTACACGGATGTTTTTGAAAATAAAATTGAGTATGTAGTGAGATGTTTATGTTGTGACAGGGGCGTAACTAGGGGGAGGGCAGTGTGGGCAGCAACCCTTGGGCACTGGGTGAGAGGGGGCCCACAACGGTCGACCAAAAGAAACCATAAAAATGACCGTTTGCCCAAGGGGTGATGAAAAACAATCAAGGCCCCCCCAAGGAGGGCGGCCCAACAGTTTCGTTGCACTGGGGCCCGCAAGAGCCAAGTTATGCCACTGTGTTGTGATATGTATGTATCGTCCACAGCGCACACACAACCAAAAGGAAAATAGCTCAGTAACAGTAACAAACATTACCACAGGCACAATTAAAGATTACACAGTCTACAAGCAAGTCAACTGTCGGAGAGAATTAGTGTAAGAACACACAGTCATGCTTTCTCTTTCTTAATCTTACATATAGGCACACTTTCTCACTCACTCTCTTTCTCCCCCTCTATGTTCTTTCAGCTTTGGAATTCTTCTCTCGGGAATACATTCTCACATAACTGCTATCCAGTTAGCAGATTGCTCATGAAATATGCAGTTAGATTCATCTCTGTGTTACTAACATCAGACATGAGGCATGTTGTTTTCATACCCACACTTCTGCAGCTATGCATGCTTAATTTAGGAGTGCAACAATCTGTGAATATCACACACACAGGGTTTAAACTTAACTTTTTGGCTCACAGGTCACTATGGCTAGAAGTGTTCCAAGCTCACTAGCCACTCAGCATTTTCACTAGCCAAGATCCCCCACCTTGCAAAAACTGATAAAGGGGACTGGAGACCATGACCCTGTTTACACCTGGTATTAAGATGCGTTTCAGGTCAATGAAAGCTTCATATAGACCTCCTCATTCTTCGGCAAGCCTCGAGGGGATAAATACACAATCAGGCACTTTCGCAAAGTTACTCCATGATTCGCTTCCGGGCGTTTTCAAACCTTCCTCGTTTGCAGCATTTGTTTTAGAACCTAGTGCGTTTTATCACTTGGATTCAGTCCGTATAGGCATATATGAACATGGCAATTGCACTTGGATCTGCACCACAATAATGATCTCAGGGCGAGTTGCTTGTGGCGAGAATGCAATTTGACCCAACGGACCAATGAACCAAACAATATCCCTACGAAAACCAGGAACATACCACATGGATCTGCGCAGAAGAAATCTGTATGTCAGCTCGACATTGCGATTCATTATGGAAATGTGGATATGGCCAATATTAAATGTAGTAGCACATTTAAATGGCAAGTTATTTCATAATTCCTGAGGTAATTTTAGCACAATTGCATCTCTCTTCTGGATAGCAGACACTCTCTTGGGAACAGACACAGGAAGGACAGCGTCAGCAACTTTTTTACAGATAAAAACGTGGCTTCTGTGTGCATGTGTGTGTGCAAGTTTTTGTGTGTTTGTGTGCATGCGCAAGAGGGCGAGAGAGAGAGAGAGAGAGAGAGAGAGAGAGAGAGAGAGCTCCGTGACAATGAGAACAGGCACTTTTCAATGCAGAAATAATGCAAAAGCAACTAATGACGGATAAAATATAACCATGATGGAAAATGTACAACTTTTATGCATTCTTGTATCGGAGAATGTTTATTTGCAGCACAACCTCTGATGCGCACATTCTGTACCATGACGTTTTGCGTTACCATGCGATACACGCCATGCAAATTTTTACCCGGTGACATATTTTTAAAGGTATCATTTCATTTTAACAGGTATCTCGATGTATGAGCTAAATTCCGGAATAGCGCACAAACGTTCTGACCAATGAGGGAAAATTTTTGGTCTATTTTGAAATATTACCTTGTGAAAACAAACCGAACCATGAAGAAAACGCAAAATGCAACATCCTCGGCCAAAATCAAGTTGTTTGGAGTCTGCTAGTGAGGTGCCAGCTTAACTTTCCATTTGGATCCGGACTAACTTTTATCTAACATACAATGTCTTTTTTTGTATGAGGCCTTTTTTTCAGTACAGAAGACTTTCCCTGACTTTTACAGTAATTCTTGGGGTGAACTTCCTGTCTTTGAGTAAGCCCTGCGGAGGAGCTACTGTATGATGAAATCCATAGGAGTAAATCAGCTGTAATCAGCTTGTTAAAAAAGAAAGGTGATGTCAAGAACAGGCAGACACGTATTACATAATCAGCTTTGGATCTGACCACTGAATAAGAATAATATCTCTCTTCGTCCCTCCAAAAAAGAAAAGAAAAGTAAGGCAAGAGTAGAACATTAATGTAGGCCAATATTCTGTCTCCCTGCTGTCTTTACTAGGTCCTGAGCTTTAATCCACTCTATCTCACTGTGGATTAATACAGATGTACATAATTATCTGCCCAGTCACGGGTCACACACAAACATATGTTAGACTCAAACAAAGGTCACTGACATACAAAGGTGAATGCACAAGCATTCATTACATGCAATTGCAAACACGAGTCTCACCCAACAGGAAATATAGAAGTAGAAATAGATAGATAGAGATCTATCTATCTATCTGTCTGTCTATCTATCTATCTATCTATCTATCTATCTATCTATCTATCTATCTATCTATCTATCTATCTATCTATCTATCTGTCCGTCCATCCGTCCGTCCGTCCGTCCGTCCGTCCGTCTGTCTGTCTGTCCATCTTTCACTCTATCTATCTATCTATCTATCTATCTATCTATCTATCTATCTATCTATCTATCTATCTATCTATCTATCTATCTATCTGTCTGTCTGTCTGTCTGTCTGTCTGTCTGTCTGTCTGTCCGTCCGTCCGTCTGTCTGTCCATCTTTCACTCTATCTATCTGTCTGTCTGTCTGTCCATCTTTCACTCTATCTATCTATCTATCTATCTATCTATCTATCTATCTATCTATCTATCTATCTATCTATCTATCTATCTATCTATCTATCTATCTATCTATCTATCTATATGTCTGTCTGTCTGTCTGTCCATCTTTCACTCTATCTATCTGTCTGTCTGTCTGTCTGTCTGTCAGCTTTCTGTCCATCCGTCCATCCATCTTTCACTCTATCTATCTATCTATCTATCTATCTATCTATCTATCTATCTATCTATCTATCTATCTATCTATCTATCTATCTATCTATCTATCTATCTGTCTATCTGTCTATCTATCTATCTATCTATCTATCTATCTGTCTGTCTGTCTGTCTGCTTTCTGTCCATCCATCTTTCACTCTATCTATCTATCTATCTATCTATCTATCTATCTATCTATCTATCTATCTATCTATCTATCTATCTATCTATCTATCTATCTATCTATCTATCTATCTATCTATCTATCTATCTATCTATCATCTGACTGTCTATCTATTATCTGTCTGTCTGTATGTATGTATTTTCTATCTATCTATCTATCTATCTATCGATCTATCTATCTATCTATCTATCTATCTATCTATCTATCTATCTATCTATCTATCTATCTATCTGTCTGTCTGTCTGTCTGTCTGTCTGTCTGTCTGTATGTCTGTCTGTCTGTCTGTCTGTCTGTCTATCTATTTGTCTGTCTGTCTGTCTGTCTGTCTATCTATCTATCTATCTATCTATCTGTCTGTCTGTCTGTCTGTCTGTCTATCTATCTATCTGTCTGTCTGTCTGTCTGTCTGTCTGTCTGTCTGTCCATCCGTCCGTCCGTCCGTCCGTCCGTCCGTCCGTCCGTCCGTCTGTCTATCTATCTATCTATCTATCTATCTATCTATCTATCATCTGACTGTCTATCTATTATCTGTCTGTCTGTATGTATGTATTTTCTATCTATCTATCTATCTATCTATCTATCTATCTATCTATCTATCTATCTATCTATCTATCTATCATCTGACTGTCTATCTATTATCTGTCTGTCTGTATGTATGTATTTTCTATCTATCTATCTATCTATCTATCTATCTATCTATCTATCTATCTATCTATCTATCTATTTGTCTGTCTGTCTGTCTGTCTGTCTGTCTGTATGTCTGTCTGTCTGTCTATCTATTTGTCTGTCTGTCTGTCTGTCTATCTATCTATCTATCTATCTATCTATCTGTCTGTCTGTCTGTCTGTCTGTCTGTCTGTCTGTCTGTCTGTCTGTCTGTCCGTCCGTCCGTCCGTCCGTCCGTCCGTCTATCTATCTATCTATCTATCTATCTATCTATCTATCTATCTATCTATCTATCTATCTATCTATCTATCTATCTATCTATTTGTCTGTCTGTCTGTCTGTCTGTCTGTCTGTATGTATGTCTGTCTGTCTGTCTATCTATTTGTCTGTCTGTCTGTCTGTCTGTCTGTCTGTCTATCTATCTATCTATCTATCTATCTATCTATCTATCTATCTATCTATCTATCTATCTATCTATCATCTGACTGTCTATTATCTGTCTGTCTGTATGTATTTTCTATCTATCTATCTATCTATCTATCTATCTATCTATCTATCTATCTATCTATCTATCTATCTATTTGTCTGTCTGTCTGTCTGTCTGTCTGTATGTATGTCTGTCTGTCTGTCTATCTATTTGTCTGTCTGTCTGTCTATCTATCTATCTATCTATCTATCTATC
Organism: Moxostoma hubbsi; assembly: GCA_032164185.1. Classification (NCBI taxonomy): domain Eukaryota; kingdom Metazoa; phylum Chordata; class Actinopteri; order Cypriniformes; family Catostomidae; genus Moxostoma; species Moxostoma hubbsi. The sequence goes on along the minus strand of JAVLUX010000017.1, from coordinate 2,413,732 downwards.
TATCTATCTATCTATCTATCTATCTGTCTGTCTGTCTGTCTGTCTGTCTGTCTGTCTGTCTGTCTGTCTGTCTGTCTGTCTGTCCGTCCGTCCGTCCGTCCGTCCGTCCGTCCGTCCGTCCGTCCGTCCGTCCGTCCGTCCATCCATCTATCTATCTATCTATCTATCTATCTATCTATCTATCTATCTATCTATCTATCTATCTATCTATCTATCTATCTATCTATCTATCTATCTATCTATCTATCCCCTAGCAACTGCATAACATGCCCTGGCAACTACTCAGATTACCCTAAACATTTTAAACTTCCAGGTAAGGCTTTTACATGCCAACATTTAACATGTGTCTTTATGAACTTTCCTTGTCTAGTTTGACTTAGTGTAATATTCACTGAAATGAAGACTCATTTTGTAAATAGTAAAGTACAGCAATTTAAAGGGTTATATACAGTATTCCTAACGGACTGTTAAACCTCAGTCAAAAAGAGAGTACGATCATTCCAGGTCCAGAGGTAATGTTTTATGCATTGCTCAATTTAAAACAAAGCTTGCCTGAATGTCATTGCCAAAACTGCTGCTATACTGGATAGATATTGCATTATTAATGTCCGTTTTGTTTGTATTTATCTAAAAAATAAAAAATAAATGTGTTTATGTGAGGAACATATATACAGCATTTTGGGAAACATGAAGCTATTTCAAAATATCAAATATTCCTGAAGAACAAAAAGCATTCTCTTCTCATATATGGTTGTGTTTGTGGTCTACAGGTTTATACGCGGTATGGAAAATGTTACACATTTAATGGCAATAAGACATCACCCAAGCGAGTAAGGCAAGGCGGCACAGGAAACGGTCTGGAATTGATGCTGGATATTGAGCAAGATGAATATCTGCCCATTTGGAGAGAAACCAGTGAGTGAAACTGCATGTATGGCTCCTTATCCTTAACACATTAACAGCTAATTAAAGGTGCAATGCACTTTGTGTAAGTTGTGCTGGTTGATATTGCAGTCTTCTTGGACTTACACTGACACCTAGGGGCATGGATGTAGCATCGTTCAAATGCAAAGGTTTTCTGTTACATGTACTACTCACAGGCAGCCATGATTCATTTAATCCACAAGTGAAAGTGTCCAAAAACAAAGCAGTCACTGAGATTACGCTAGTAGAATTCCGCTGGTCATGTGATCCTAACATGGGGACCATCTCCATGTAAACAGCTTTTATAAGGTTAGTTTTATCTCATATAAATGGTCATGATTTTAAACATGTTCCTAAATTATGATTCATTTATATGGGAGTAAAGAGGGGGGTGGGGGGTTCTGAGCACACCTTTAAGATTCATTTGAGACTATTATCTTTAAAAGTGCTAGCAGAGGTTAGGTTTCATTTTTTTTAAATTGATGGCATGAATAAACTGGAAATAAACATTTAAACTAATAATATAGGCCCAAATTATCACTGTTAAAGCATGAATGACAAACCATATGTGTTAGATGGATTACTTTTTAAGGAAAGCTGCTCCTACGTAAACTAATTGTCTTATAAGAACTATAAGTTAAAGTTAATAATGGCTATATCAGGACAATATCAAATGTAAATCCAGAATGCAAATGGAATGACAAAAGTCTTCTTATGTGCAAAATCAGGATATAAGAGTCCATCAGAGGAACGGATGACCTCTGAGTACAAGCAAATGCAATGTCTGTAAGATATCATTTTAACCCACTTCGCAAGTAAACTATGATCTGTCTGTTCTTACCTTTCAGATGAGACGACTCTGGAGGCAGGTATACGTGTTCAGATCCATAGTCAGGATGAACCCCCGTACATCCACCAGCTGGGCTTTGGGGTCTCTCCGGGATTCCAGACATTTGTTTCCTGTCAGGAACAGAGGGTAGGTTTAAGGAACAGTTAACCCAAAATAAATATTTCTAGACTTCTGCGCTATATTAGGAATGTTCTAAAGCCATAGGATAGCTTTGTGTAATAAACAGATCACAATTTAAGGCACTGTTCACTGAAAATCTTCACCTCTGCAACAAATATGGTTTCTATGAAGCAGGATTGATATCATGACATTTGGTTATGAGACACTTTGTTTTGATGTCCAACCTGCGGCATAAGCACCACGTTTCAGAATTAGAATCAGAGTGAATCAGAATCAAAATGAGCTTTCTTGCCAAGTATGCTTACACATACAAGCAATTGTTCTTGGTGACAGAAGCTTCCAGTTCACAAACAACACAGCAACAGGACAGAGATAATAACGTGGGTCTCCCACTTCAGGTCCTGTGAGATGGTAGTGCCCAGGAACCTGAATGACTCCACTGCTGCCACAGTGATGTTTAGAATGGTGAGCGGTGTCAATTTTGGGGTGTTCCTCCTAAAGTCCACTATCTTCTCCACTGTTTTGAGCGTGTTGAGCTCCAGGTTGTTTTGACTGTACCAGTGAGCCAGCCATTCAAACTCTCTTCTGTATTCAGACACATTGTCATCTTGGATGAGGCCGATGACAGTGGTGTTGTCTGCAAACTTCAGGAGTTTGACAGAGGGGTCCTTGGCAGTGCAGTCATTGGTATACGGGGAGAAGAGTAGTGGGGAGAGCACACTTCCCTGGGGGGCACCAGTGCTGATTGTATATGTGCTGAATGTGAATTCCAGTCTCACTCGCTGCTGCCTGTCCATCAGAAAGCTGATGATCCACTGATGGATAGACGTGAGAACAGAGAGCTGGGTTAATTTAGTCTAGAGAATAGCTGGGATGATGGTGTTGAAAGCAGAACAGAAGTCCACAAAAAGGATCCTTGCATATGTCCCTGGTCTGTCCAGATGTGATGCAATTCCATGTTGACTGCATCATCCACAGACCTGTTTGCTCGATAAGGAAATTGAAGGGGATCCGGAAAGGGTCCAGTGATGTACTTCAGTGGGGCCAACACCAGTCTCTAAAATGACTTCATGACCACAAACGTCAGAGCGATGGGTCTGTAGTCATTAAGTCTTTTGATCTTGGGTTTCTTTGAAACAGGGAGGATAATGGAGCATTTGAAGCAGCAGGACACTTCACACTGCTCCAGTGATCTGTTGAAGATATGTGTGAAGATGGGGGCCAGCTGGTAAGGGCATAATTTTAGACAAGTGGGTGAAACACCATCAGGGCCCTGTGATATTCTTGTCTTTTGTTTACGGAAGACCCGGCACACATCATCTTCACATATCTTAAGTGCAAGTTGAGTAGCGGGGGCGGGGGCGGGGGTAGGTGTTAGTGTTTGTATGAAGTGAAGGTCAGAGCGGGTGTGTGGTGTGAGGCTTGGCCATTCAAATCTTCAGTAAAACACATTCAGGTCATCAGCAAGCGGTTAATTACCTACAGTGTTGGGAATGGTGTCATGGAGTAAATGCATCTTTTCAAAGAAAAAAAAAACATTTAAATCCAGATAGGCACATGTTGTCCTGTGAAAGTCCCCTTTGGATAAATCTCACATGACAGACTCATCTCTCTCATCTTCACCTGAAACTGAGCATTAAGCTCAAGTGGGCGTGGCCAAGGGTGCAATGATGAAAATTAGGCATTGATGTCTTGCTGAAAATATGCAAATGTATTTTAATTCGCAGATGTACCCGTTTCTGGAGGTTGGTTTAAATAAATTTTCTTTTTCTATTAAGGAGGAAGTTTTCAATTCTGAAACTTACAATATGTTTTCATAATACAATGATTCAATGAAAATTTGATTCCTCATGTCATGACCCCTTTAACAAGTTATGAATTATGACCTAATTTACATAAAGTAGAAATGTCTGGTACCGACAAGTATAAAATTAAAAGCACTGAATGTAACTGTGCCTGGATTTTGTTCCATAGCCAATCATTCTTATTCTTATTGAGACTGCATGTGCAAAGTATTTCTTTTTAGAAAATCAACTCAAGTGCTAATTCTATTATACTAAGAGCCGTAGGTTGCACACTGTCACACAAAGAAGCAGAGACATTCTGACTTTCTCTAAATCTCTGATGTCTTTCTAGCTAGCGTACCTGCCACAGCCGTGGGGAAACTGTCGGGCTTCGTCTGAGCCTGTGATCCCAGGATATGACACCTACAGTATCAGCGCTTGCAGACTGCACTGTGAGAGCACACAGGTGCAGAGAGAGTGTAACTGCAGGATGGTGCACATGCCAGGTGCGTGTATTGTAGTTTGAAAGTGTGATTATTGTCATAATAACCATATGTACACTACCCGTATGAACAAATGCAGCATGTTGGTACTTGTCACACCACCACAGAGATCATCTGTAAAATACTGCTGCTGTAACATTGTCAGGTGTTCAGAGAAAACCATCAGATGTACACCATCATTCACTGTTTCACTGTGGGTTCCTTGGAAATTAGTATCCTTATGCTTTTTGGAGCACATTTCTGTAACAAATCTACAAGCCATCATACTGATGTGTTGGTTCAATTTTCACAAGTCAAGTATCTCTACAGGCGATGCTGATTTCTGCACTCCCAGTAAAATCAAGTGTGTTGACAAGGCGTTAGGTAAGATCCTCTAAGAATAGTCCTAAACACATTCATTCAGTCCATTCAATGTAAAATGATGCTTAATTTTCTTAAATGGGAATCTTTGATTGCTCTATTGATTTGACTTAATTGAGGTTTTAAAGCAACTTCATGCATTTTAAAACTATTGAATGACACCGAGAGCTTGATTACCGATTGATAACCACATCACCATTCATTTCAGTGCTTTCCTCACCAAGTATAAGTCATCCGTATTTCCTGTACACCTCTCCAGCTTTACTACAGAAGAGCACAGGTGACATATGTCCCTGTGAGACACCATGCAATATGACTCGGTATGGAAAAGAGCTCTCCATGGTCAAAATCCCCAGCAGGGGCTCTGCTCGATACCTTTCTCGCAAATACCAGAAATCTGAGGAATACATCAGGTAAATATGCACTGTGGCATACACTCACTTATTTTGTGCCGTTGAACATATTTGAACATCATGATGTATTTACCTACAGCACAGAACAAAGAGAAAGTAAACTCTGCACTTTTGTTTCCAAAGAAACTAAAGGACGCTTCTGTAAGGATACCCGCACTGCGCATTTACAAAATCTGATTCACTCCTCAATTCTATTCAGTCTTTTCTTATAATTATAACAGAATTCCTATTGTCCAATCTCCAGGCTCTTTTCGGTCAGTTATGTAATGGGATGAAAAATTTAATTGTGATCCTCCATTCACTGGCTTAATAAAAGGGAGAGAAGCCATTTTAATAGCTTGCACTAAAATTGCATTCTGATATTTTCTCTAATTATTTTCTCGACCATATTTGGTGCTAATCCTTTTTTTCCATTATGCAAATAATAATGGGCTTATTCCATACTATTGGCCTGCACGTGATTTTAACATGTTCATTAAACTTTTCATTGTTACATCTTATGAACTTGCAGAGACAACTTTCTCATATTGGACATTTTCTTTGAGGCCCTAAACTATGAGACAATAGAGCAGAAGAAAGCGTACGACATCGCTGGACTGTTAGGTACCCTTGTAATCACCACACACTGCCACCATTCATACTACAACTATGCATACGGTGTAACATATCCACCTTTTCAAAGAAGTATTAAGGTTTACTAACGACAGGAATAATATTAGACAATCAACTTACATTTCCAGGAGACATCGGTGGACAAATGGGGCTCTTCATTGGAGCCAGTATCCTTACTATACTGGAAATATTTGACTACATCTATGAGGTATTTTCACTTTTTGCACACATTGACATGAAATACTCTTGGGAAGATAACATGTCATGCAGTGGGAAGTGCTATGCTCCTTCAAAACACATTATAAAAGGCAATATGATTACTTTTGTATTCCTTATTGCATGTTTTGATTAATCACATTTTACAATGTAATGGCAATGTAATTATGTAATCACGTAATCCATAAAAAGTAACAAAAATCTGATTATGCACGTTTAAAAAGTAATCTAATAACAAGTCATTTATATTTGTAATCTGATTAGCTAGACTATATTTGTACCTTGTCAGGATCATTCAAAATGAACTTGTAAAGGTAAAAAAAGGTGAAAAATGAACCAGTGACCAGTTACTGGATCCAAGATGTGCACTTTCCCTTATGCATTCATATAAATATTGATGTTGATCTAAAAAGCCCATTGACACTTTATTAATCAACTAGCTATATAATGTCTTTTGTTGTTTCATTCTGATTTTGATCTTTACTTTTCTAGGTGGTGAAATACAAAATCAAGCGACTACTGAAACCAAATAAAAGCCAGAAACATCAGAACCAACGGAACTTGATCCAAGAGCAGATCCAGAGAACAAAGAGCCTTCGAGAACAGAACCTGCGAGCTCAGCTGGCCGCTGGAACTATAGCTACAATCAGATTTGAAGATGTCAAAGTTAAGGTGAGTCATAGAAACTGAAGACTTGCTGAAAATTGATTTTGTTTTTTGGTTTATGCACCCCACACCTTATAACTGATGTACCCAAAACATCCATATCATGTGCTTTTTTTGTCAACAGGCAGTTAATGATCTAAAAATGGCTCAACCACACAGTGCACATCCAACTTCAATACTACCAAACCATCATAATGCACAACCAGTCGTACAGCAGGACTTTGCTTGCTAAGGGATTCATCTTCCTCTATGCATCTATTTTATTTATTTTTTTCAAATTACTGAACTTGAATTTGGGATCCTGATTGGACCCCACACACCTGAAATATACATCATTTTATTTACTTTTTTCACTTATAAAAGCTACAGCCAAAGTCTAATCCAGGACCTCATGTGAAGCAAGTTCAAACCAGACACACCGCATCAGTGAAAACTGTTTTCATTGTTTCATGTCTGTACCAGAGGAACAAAACACACAATGTGTTTCACGTGCACATTTGCAGGGACGGAATATGACTTGCAAAGGCCCTGGGGCCAATTATCTCCATGGGCCACCCTCCACCCAAAAGTTGTTGAGTGGAGGGGGGCAAAAGGGTTTTCAAGCGGGGGGATCACCAAACTAGATCGCACAGCCTTAAACCCCAGGGCACCCCAGGGCAGTCAAGGGCCCCCTGGTTGTCCCCATTGACCCGGTCGGTAATCCGTCCCTGCACATTTGTTGTATCTGGATTTTCTGTTTTTTAAGATGACATTATTTTTTTGGTTTTTGTTTTTTGTCTGGATGGACCTACTATTGACTTTGAGAGATCAAGAAGAAAACACTTCACCGCACAAATCTAATTAAAACTTTCCCTTTTCAATGACTTCAAATAGCAACTGAATGAAAGTTGTCAGTTGAAGCAAGCGCTCTCAAGTGCAGTCAAATTTGGGTTTCTTCCTGTGGTAATGTGCAGTGCTTTCACCATTTCACCTTTTTACATTTCTTAAGAACGTAATGAGACTTCTCTGTAGGAGAGCAGCTCAAATATGCCACTCGTCTCTCTGTGAGTATGTGTTATGTTCTGTTCAGTCTTATGTAACTTTTCAATTGTGCTGTAGTCCTTAAAACAGAGCAGTCTGTCTTAAGGTTTCAAATGTGGAAAAAACACACAAACAGGAAATAAAAAACACTATTAAATGATCTCTTTTTTTATTAACATATAAAAGTGAAACATTGAAATAGCTCTGGAAAACTGACAATTGTAGAAACATGCACTGAATATCTTTACCATCATTTCCATCAAGTTCAGTGTGTAATGGACCAGAACACAGTAACTGCAGCTGAAAAAGAAAACCCTTAAACTGCCATGAGTTTATATAGTTTCTAAATGGAAATTTGCATTTATATTAATCTCATTAATTAATCTATATACATGCAAAAAAACATATATATATATATATATATATATATATATATATATATATATATATATATATATATATATATATATATATGTTTTTTTGCATGTCTTGATTAATGTATTTGCGATTTTCCACAGATAAACCTTGTTCAGAAGGACAATGTTGCAAGGCTGGTAAAAAATAACTTTTTAGATGCTTTTAGTGCCACCTAATGTGCATCAAGCTTGAACAACAACAACTGAAGCTCAGTCTGGTCACTGGTGGATCCATAATGGTGGACTTTCAAGGGTAGAGTTGTCATAATGAATTATGCAATTCAAGATAAACAAATACAGTCAAAGTATTTGGTAAACAAAAGCTGTTTTAATCTAAGGATGACATGGATAAAACAATTCATTGCATGTATAACAGAAGTTGTGGTGAATGGGTTGTGACCATACATAATAATAATAACTATAGATAAAAATGGCCCTCACATATATTGACAGACTTTCAACTAAAATAGAATTTGAGCCTCTAAAGCTCGTTATCTGTAATCGTTTCTGTTAACAGCAGCCTGGTGCATACAGCAAACATCTGCAGTGCAATGCACTAACTCTATAATCTCATTACAGCATTTCAGATCCACAGAGCTCACAAACAGGTTTTGATGAAGAAAAATAAAGCAAACTAACCACCAAAACGTGACATCATATGACATTATAAATATTCATGCTTTGGTTCATGTGCAAGACAGGGGAAAATAAGGGTTTTATGTTCATTTTATAGGTTAGTTGCATAGCTGAGGTGAATTTCACTGTGAAGGGGCAGATTTAAAGGCACTGATTTGTGCATGGACAATATAGCAGTTAGGTTGCCACAGTCAGCCGCAGCTAACCAGAACATGAGGTGTGGGTGGAAGACTGGAATGAATTTCCAAAGCAACACGGGCGGATTCAGAAAACTGGAATCATGCAAAAGAAGTTATGGAAATACTTCTATACATTCGCCCTTTCTGAACGGTCCAGTTATCTTGTATACAGACATTATCCTCTATTCCCTTAACTGCTGCCACTATAAAACATGCTAAATAAATCCTTTCACTATAACGTCTGAACGTGATTCACGTTCTCTTTCCAAGCTCCGCCACAAACTCCAACATTACATTTACAAATGAGGAATACATCCCCAAAAAGCAATTCATCCTTTGGATGCAGCAAAATCACAGACGCCGCAATACAAAAGTTCAACAATTGCTCCGAAAATTACAAATGAGAAGAGAGACGAAAATAAGATTTCTTTAGTGCATGAACACTTAGTGAATCAATTGCTCATTGAATAGATGTGACTCTAGACACTTCAAGATCTCAGAATACTTCTTTAGATCTCCCACCTTTCATGGTCAAACATAACTATATTTCCAAATGTTTGTGGACACCATATGTGCTTGGTGAACATTTGATTTCACAACCTTAGGCATCAATTTCCCCCTTTGCTGTAATAACAGCTTCCAGTCTTTTGGGAAGGCTTTCCACTATACTGCATGTAGTAACATGGCTGAAGGGATTGCTCTCATTCAGACACAAGGCGATCAGTGAGGTCGGGAACTGATGTTGGTCGATGGAGCCTGACTTACAGTTGCTGTTCCAAAAGTTCACCCCAAAAGTGATCAGTGGGGTCAGTGGGGTCTGGGCTTTGTGCAGGCCAGTCAATTCCTTCCACGCCAGACACAGTAAACCATTTCTTTATGGACCTCACTTTGTTCACAGGGGCATTGTCATGCTGGAACGGAAAAGGACTATCCCCAAACAGGCACTCAAAGCCCAATTCATTACATAAAGTTTGATCTTAACTGGATTGAATGGAGTAACCAAATTAGTTAATTAGAATGGGGTGTCCACATACTTTTGGCCATATAGTGTAACACTTGGCTAATCAGTCTTCTTTTACTAGAGAACTGCTTGTTAGATGTTGAAGCAAAGTAATACTGCTAGCATTTAGACAGTCTACGGTTAAGAGGTACCCCACTGTTTATACTTGCGAAGCTCCTCAGGTGCGGTTGCCTTGCCCTTGTTCAAATATTAGTATGGCTAGCTGGGAACATGACCCCTGGCTCTCCAAAGTGCTCTGGAGACATCGGTGGAACACATCCTCATTTAGCCGTGGATCACAAGTATGGTTGCGATATGCCTGACGCAAAGCAGGCTCAACAGCACGGAAGACGTGCAGTCCCGAGTACTGCACAAACACATCGTAAAGGTCCAAGCTCTCCAGCAACTCCTCATTCTCCTGCAGATCCCCAGGCATCCTTGTGCGTGACGTCATGTAGTCCGAGTTGTAGAAGCACGCTTCCTCAAAAGTGTAGCGGTCAAAATGACCTGCCTCCCTGACAAGGTCTGGTGAGGCCGGGGGCGTCTGTTCTGGATAAGCTACGCGGGGATCAAAATCTTGGAAGTGGATGGGAAAGAAAGCCTGCAAGCCACTGATGGTATTCATGCGGCAGCGATTCAAGAATTCCAAGTTGAGTACGGTGTCTGATGTGACTAGGAGAAAGAGTGTGTCCACGGGGTGCTTCCTGGTAACAATGTCCAGGATCGGCAGTACACCGGGACTCTCTGTCTTTATGCCTATCCATGACACCTTTACGCTGGGATATCGGCGCTCAACAACGGCAACCTTTGCCTTGACCTCTGCAAAGACGTCATTTGTACTCACTTTCTGGGCCTCAGCAGGTTCGTAGGTGAACACCAGGTTAAGAACTGCATTCTCACCAGTCTCAAACAGATTGGAGGAGAAGTGATCTAAGAAGCGCAGCGCTATATGGGACTCATAACTGGTGAGGGGTAGGAGAACTTGTACCCGTGTACCCTCAGTGACGTAAGGCATGGGGATAATCTCTACCTGGCTGAGGGGTCGCACAAGGTGCACACGCCGGGCTATAGATTTCTGGTGACCAGACTCAGTCATGGCCTGGAACTGCAAGTCCAGGGTGTACTCCATCCCACGGGTATGGTCAAAACGCCTGTAACCATTCACCAGCTGTGGAGCGCTTAGCTTTACAACAGGGCTGTATTTCTTGTTAAGCTCTGCAACCGCAATCTTGATGACATCAGCGACATCGTCACGATCCGCACCACTGAGCTGACACTTGGGGGCGCCATCCAAGCAGGAGAACAGATGCTCTTCGGTGAAGTAGTCCCAGCGTAATACCTCAAAGCGGCTCTTGGGTTCAAAGGGTGGTTGAATGCCAATGGGCCACATGGCACTCTTGTTTCCATCCACTGCTACTTCACTGACATTCTTTATCTCGGACTGTGGGGAAAAATGGAAGATGCATGAACGGTTTCATAATTAACACAATAAAAATACTATTACATATTATAACACAAATCTGCAAAACAGTAGTATATTCCACACAACTTAATTTACATAAATTATCCTGTTCAACAGTTTACATCACCTTTGTTCTTATTATTGTGTGTTGCCTCCTTGAGTATCAAACACTAAATGTCAACATGATCACACGGAAACTCGGCATGTTTATAAAGTATGCATTCCTCTTTACTGTATTACAGCCTGTACACCTGAAATGCTTCACAACTCACTTTGGACGCCCCTCATTGAATATTAAACCTGGAAAATGAAGCTCACACATGCCCATACTCCCAACAACACTTACCGCTTTGGCCACTGGGGGCAGTGTTTCAAATTTCGGCAAGCACAAGCCAATTTTAATAATAATGATAATAAAAACAGTCAACTTACTGATTTCATGGTGTGATTAGTCTGTATATACATAAACATTTTGTGTACAGATATGTGTCCCTCAATTTGCATTCATTGATGCTTACGGATGCAACACAACTATATGTAATATATGTAATGTTAGCTTTATAAAAATAAAGCTATATCAGGGCAGTACTAAATAATACAAAAAAATATATATTTGCAATAGTTGTGCAATTTTTATAATCCCTCTGATTGAACAAAATGATAAACATCTTCCATGTTCTGCAAGGGGTATCTAAACTTATTAGAAGAAGAACTGTTTTAATAAGAAGTGTCATGCGCACTAACCTGCAGTTTCTCAATCTCCTCGTAAGTCCTCTGCAGCTCTACTTCCGTGAAATGTTTGTGCAGACGGTACATAAGATCTGCACTGGTCACAGGATACACGGTGAGAGCGTTCTGGAATCCATCATCCCCCATTCTGTGAAGGTCTATATTATGTTCCATTGCAAAATGAATATAATTCAGCCCCTGAGATAAACCAAAATTGAAACTGGATCAGAAAATTATATAAATACATTGGGCTCTATTTTCATGAGTGCGCAAAGAGCAGAGCTACAATGTGCAATTTTCATGTCAGACCAAAGCACAAGTGGGCGTGGGTGAGTGTTCGCACTATCTGTGGGTGTATGCATGCAAACTGTGGGTATACTGTATGTACATGAAGTGGCACAAAGCGCAATTTGCTATTTACCTGAGAAACAGGTCATTGTGCTAGATGTTTCAACAAATCAAAGATATTAATGATTTCTCACTGAAACAGTTTTATAGCTTGTAATGGATCTATTTTTCTTATTTTTGATCATCTGCTGTGTGTAATGCTCTCATGTTGCCAGTATGTCACAATGATCTTTTCATATTGACAACAGAACTATTAATAACCGTTTTCAGTAGAAATAAATGTTAGTAATTCACAATTAATGTAATTTTAATGTAATTTTGGTAAAAATGTTTCATTTCGTTAACATTAGTTAATGCATTAGGTATCATGAACAATGAACAATATATTTTTACGGCATTTATTAATCAATGTTAGTTAAGAAAAATACAATTAATCATTGTTTGTTCATGTTAATTCACAGTGCATTAATGTTACTAATACAACTTTAGATTTTTTGCTGAGCGGGGCATAAACATAATTGCAGCATATAACTTGCAAAAGGGCACATTATATAAAAAAATAAAATAAATAAAAATAAAAAAATATCGGTATCGGCCGATCTTAGAGTTAAAAAATAGGAGATCGTATCGTCCTCAAATTTCCTGATTGGTGCATCACTGGTTCTTAATATGCAGTTGTTGCCTCTAACTTCACATAGCTACAGATATTTTCATTTTTTCATTGTAAAAGAGCAAATAAACACCTTTTTGATTCTTTCTTGACTGTTGCTTAAACAAAGAAAAAAATGTGTTTTTAAAAAAAAAAATAATCGGCATCGGCCATGAAACATCACGATTGGTGCATCCCTAACTCTGAGCATAGTGCTGCTCTTAGGGCGAGCACTCTTAAAATAGGACTCAATATATATTTACAGTAGATATAAATAGAGTATATATATATATATTGAAAGACATAATGTGATCCTCATTATTTTACAGACAGCACCTCTGGGTTAATTCTGGTCAGCTGTGGTCAGCAGACCCCTGCAATGTGCAGTAATGCTGTTTAATGTCTTGCCATAATCATGTTAATTAACTTAACAACTTTCAGCAGGTCTGCAGCTGGCCATGCTGAGAACAGGAAGTCATTTATTCTGCGGCTCAGCTGCAGTCCATGTATGTAATTCCAGTACAGTAATCCTGGTATCTGGAGCCTCACTGGCTGAATGTATTCCAACAACATGTAAAAATCAGGTTGAAATACAGATGTCTCATGTTCAGGTCACTGCTTTTACGCCAACGTGCAAACGGTCTCGAAACCGTCCTAACTGAAAGGGACGGTCCTAAACATAATTTAATGATATGTTGTCCCTGCATATGACTGACAGCTTACCTAATGGGAGCCAATGATTTGGGTTTCTCTCGGGATCTTTGGAGTAATAATGATTTTGCATTTCTGTGCTGCCCTTCCAATAAATATATTGTGTTAATTCATGAGTAAGTAACTATTAATTTCTAAATTCAGTCTTTTAGTTTAAAGTTTAAAGATATATTTTGTTTAAAACATGTGGTACAGAGGGAGTCATTCAATCAGATCAGGCTATTTAAAGTGCATAGGTCCTAACTCAAACCCTAACCTATGGCAAATCAATGATCCTCAAAGGAGCCAGTAACACCCCCATGTCCCATCACATTTAACACACCAACTCAAACATTCCACTTACAGTACATGCCATTGCTTAAAGGAATAGTTCACCCAAAATGAACATTTGCTGATAAATTTCTCACCCTTGGGTCAACCAAGATGTGTCTGAGTTTCTTTCTTAATCAAAACTGAATTTAAAATTTTTAGGATTTCATTTCAGGCCTCCATCTTTAAACAATCCAAGAGAATGTCCTCCATTTTTTTGACGGTACAAAATGCATATTTAGGGTGCATCAAAATAATCCACATGACTCCAGTCGACAAATAAAGTTCTTCTGAATCTGTTATGAAGAGGGCAGACGAGGGAGTAAGGATCCAAGTGCAGTTTTATTTGAATTTCAAAGTAAAGGGAAGTATAAAACGCAGGAATAAATGAAACATCCACGAGGGGAAAATAAAGAGAAGAACACAAGAAAATAACTCGGGGGGGGGGGGGGGGGGGGGGGGTCTTGCAAGGAGGGCACAGGCAGGAACACGGACCAAGGCAGGATTCGGGAACTACAAGGACAGAGCATCAAACATTAACAACGACCAACAAAGGACAAGGTGAACATGAGGGCTTAAATACAAAACAAGGGGAAACATAGACCAATGGACAAACAGGACTTAATAAGGTGATTAACTAAAGCCAATGACAAAACTAGAACTGATAAACAAGCAATGAAACAATGAACCAATGAAAAACAGACACATGAACAAGGCGGGAAAACAGGACATGACAAAACTGGTTTCAAAATAAGAGTGCAATATGGAGTTAGACAAGTGCCAGAAACTTAGACAATATGGAGTGAGACAAGTGCCAGAAACTTAGACAATATGGAGTGAGACAAGTGCCAGAAACTTAAAGAGTGAAGGTACATAAACAAAGACAGTGTGGATCGTTACAGAGCCCCGGGCTAGGGCAGGGTCAGGAGGCTTAGGTGATGGCCTCAGGACTGGGACAGGGTCAGGAGGCCAAGGAGAGGGCCACAGGACAGGGTCAGAAGGCCTGAGAGGAGACCTCGGACAGGGTCAGAAGGCCAGGAAGGAGACCGCAAGACGGGGTCAAAAGGCCTGGAAGGAGGCAGCAAGGCGGGGTCAAAAGGCCAGGGAGGAGGCTGCAAGACAGGGTCAGAAGGCCAGGGAGGAGGCCACAGGACAGGGTCAGAAGGCCAGGGAGGAGGCCACAAGACAGGGTCAGAAGGCCAGGGAGGAGTCGAGGAGGACTCCAGGGACGGTGCCATGGTAGGCGGTGACCAAGGAGGCTTGGAAGGTTCTGGGGGTTTAGAAGGCTGAGCTGGCGCAGGCAGAACCATGGAGGGTGGAACCATGAAGGCCCTCTGGGGCAGAGCCGTAGAAGGCGGAGCTGTGGAAGGGTCGGGGGGCGTAGCAGGCGCAGGCAGAGCCATGGGAGGCGGAGCAGGCAGAGCCGTGGAAGGCAGAACTGAGGAAGGGAGTTAGACAAGTGCCAGAAACTTAGACAATATGGAGTGAGACAAGTGCCAGAAACTTAAGAGTGAAGGTACATAAACAAAGACGGTGTGGATCGTTACAGAATCCAAACGATTGATTATTTTTAGAAAAAAAACAATACTTATATACTCTTTAACTACAAATGTTTGCTTCTGTACATCTCTGTGACGTGCGCTCATGAGAGGGATGACGTAAGCTCATTGGTAAGGTCACGTGGAGGAGGAGACAGGAAGTGCGTCATTGTTTGCAAGAGAAACTGGCACACACCACAGACCAAGTGCCGTTCACAAACCAAAACTGTCCAAAACAATATAAAATTACAAATAATTTCCAAATAATGATAAAAAAGTAAATAACTATCCTTTATGTCGAAGTAATGCCATTGCGTCATCTACTTGTGCTTTTTCTTCAGCAGAAATATAAAGTCCATATGACTGTCAGGAATTCAAGCCACACAAGTTGTAGTGTGAGAGCGTTTACTGAGATTCACGGGATTTACACAGTGAGATCAATGGTACAGGTGATATCACACAGAAGAGAAGCTTCACAGACTGAAGAAGAGGTAACAGGTGAAACAGCAGGTAAACACTAACAGACAGACAGGTAAATAAACACTGCATGAGAGCAGCGCGGTCAGACTAGAGTCTTTTGTGTGAGATCTGACGGTGACGTGACGTGAAGGCGAGTTATTTATGCAGGCAGTGATGAGCGAGTGAATTGAGTGCAGGTGCGGTGAATTAGAGATCGGTGATGAGGAGCGGGGCGCTGAGGGAGGCGTGACAATGACAAAGTTTTCACACATACCTGAGTTCACTGGAAAAACTGCACGAGCACAGCCCATGAACTCAGATATCGACCCTTTGTTTCTTTCGATGGTCTGAAATCCTCGGGGGGGAAAATGTTCACTGCACACCTCCAATATTTGAGAATGTAGGGGTGTACTGATATCCACATTCAGTGTGATAAGCCAGGGCTTCAGTCGCTCATGATCATGTATTGGCAATCGATGAAAAGTTTCTATTTTTCCCGCCGTGCATTATCTTTGGGGTTTCTGAAGGTTGAAGCATCCAGGATACACTCACCAAACGACCATTTTGAACAAAACACTTGTACAAATACAGAATTACAGCAAAGACAATACAACTTTTGTACAGCCCTCCTTCTCTTGAACAATGACGCACTTCCTGTCTCCTCCTCCACATGACACGTAACCTTACCAACGAGCTTACATCATCACTCTCATGAGCGCACGTCACAGAGATGTACAGAAGCAAACATTTGTAGTTAAAGAGTATATAAGTATTGTTTTGTTCTTAAAAATAACCAATCGTTTCGGTTCAGAAGAACTTTATTTGTCGACTGGAGTCGTGTGGATGTACATTCACTTGCACTGTTTTAAGGAGGAGGCCCGAAATGAAATCCTAAAAATCTTAAATTCGGTTTTGACGAAGAAAGAAATTCAGACACCTCTTGGATTTCCTGAGGGTGAGTAAATTATCAGCAAATGTTCAACAAGCACGTGCACTGTTCTCTACTGTCTCTGCTGCTGATTTGAAGACAAACATGTTTTGAACATGTGCCGAATATTTTCACATGACTGTGAGCTTGTTTGAGTGCATGAGTGTACCTGCCTCCGAATTGAAAAGTACTGTGAACTATTGATCATTTGGCATCCTGCTGCATTGAGCCCTTCAACATAAAACAGCACACCCTCTGAATAAAGCATGGACTCTTGGGTAATGTGGTTTCCTGCTGAAACTTGAGACCCAAGGCGAAAAATGTAGTCATTTATGACCAGCAAAAACATTGCCAACCAGCTACATGAAAAGTTTACTTTACACAGTCCTGTTTTTAGAGTTTGCCAGGATGATCTGTACATAGTTCAGGCACTGACCCGACCCACTTGTTTTGCTATTGATGCCATTAGTGTTTCAGGGACTGGACTTTGAATAATATTTGAATAATACTGAATGTTTGTTATAAAGTCCCAACTAATTATGACCCCTTACCTCATATACCTCCACACAGCTGACGCCAGTATAATCAATGATACAGCGACCGAGCCACTCATCAGGTTTGACACTTACGATGTCAGTCCTACATTGCTCTAAAAAAGGCTGGAGCTTTAGAAGTAGTGCACGGGACAGCAGAAACCCTGGTCCACCGTGGCAATACCTCCCCTGTGTTTCACCTCCAATGAACTCTCCTGGATGGCCCATGTAAAGCTTGAGGTCCATGCTCAGGTGGCTTACTAAGGTCTTCAGCCTATCAGGCTGGGTATATGTGAAATCCTGAACAAGGTAGAACCAATCATACTCGGCGATGTGGTGTTCTAGAAGATATCTGACAGAGTGGAACATGTTTGGGACTGGACGCTCGTCACCGTGGGCAACCACAAACATCCCATGTGGGAGTTTGCGATTGCGAGTGCCTGTGAAGAAGAGGAGTCGGCCATCCAGGTGGTGGTTGAGGGTCCGGTTGATGGCCACAGCTAAAGTGTTCAGGGTGGTTTTGGAGGTAAATACTGAAACAAAGAGATGCTCACGAATTCCAAGCTCTGTGCTGGCATACTTGGCTCTAAGAGAAAACGAGTAAAGAAATATGAATCACAGCAAATAGTTGGATTTGCATTAATCAAATGAACCGCCCCAACAATTCATAGCATACCACACACATCTGCAAACACGTCCAAAATAAGCAGCTTACTTGTGTTATGATGTTATCGATAAAATAATATTAACAGAATGCTATGCTGTGATACTATAAACGTCATTATCATTATACTTAAGTTCTGTTGTGTGTGTGAAAATCCCAAGAGATCAGCAGCTGCAGAAATACTCAAACCAGCCCATCTGACACCAACAATCATGCCACGCTCCAAATCACAGAAATCAAAAAAAAAATTCTCCATTCTGATGGTTGATGTGAACATTAACAGCTCCTGACCCATATCTGAATGATTGCATGCACTGCGCTGCTGCCACACGATTGGCTGATTAGATAATCACATGAATGATTGTTGGTGCCAGACGGGCTGGTTTGAGTATTTCATGTAGTGCCCGAAAATGTCTGTGCCACCACAGACTGATCGCTTCCACCCCTGTGAAATGCTCCGCCCCTGGATATTTTGTCAAATACTTTGATTACCATGTTAAATCAGTAAAATAATGAAGTAGCCTAACACTTGGCAAATAAGTAACAATATATGTTCACGCATGTCTTCTTTAATGATGCTGTTGTCTTGTCATGGTCACTATTCAGGGCGCAGAATAGTTCAGATTACTGAACCACTGATCCATGATTGACAGCATGCTTAATGTGCCCTAATGACATCATACTGCTCCAGAGGTGTCAAGGAGCAAGATCACACTCATGAGCCCTACAACTGTGAATAAATCAATGTTCAACTGTTAAGCATCAGGCCTCTTCAAAGTGCCCCACAGCCACACAGAGAACAGATCAAACATATCCCGCTTGGGATGCTGGTGGCTTGTTTGAATCCTTAAAGTTTTGCAAAGCACTTACAATCTCGTGTGCATGCTTAAAGCACATCTACAGACTGCTCTTACGATGGGGCTGTGTATAGAGTCACTACCTATACTACACGGTACACCTACCTGAAAACTTTTTTTGGAGGACCCTGTTGTACGGGCTTGTTGTAAGGCACTATTCTGGGCTTAAAATCCTCTTCGATATTTCCGTTGTCAGTGCTACCACTGAATATCGAACTAGGTTTACGGGCCCCCTTTAAACTCCCAGATTGCCCCATGAGCATCTCGTCGGCGGCTCCCATCCCGTCAGAGTCGCAGGACTTACTCTCCCACGTGCCGCTAAGGAGACTCAGGGTGAATCCCAGAGAGATGCCCACAATAATCGGCCCGTTCGGCCTGATGAGAGACATCAGCACTGAAATCCTCATGCTTTCAGTCGTGTTGGCTGTTGTGCACTCTTCTGCTGGGGCAGCTCAATGAAGAGGTGTTGAAGAGTTCCGTACCTAGACACCCGCTTCAGCTGTCTTCTGACGTGTCATCGCTCCGGACTCCGCCCCCTACAACCAGACGTCAGTCAATGCAAATTCTCAAGCGCTCATTCTGCTTTTTATTGAGGAATTGGGAAGTTTGTGATCTCTCTTTGTTTAAAGGGCGAACATTTTGGAGAAATGAGAAATCATTCCAAATCTAGTTTAAAACACATGTGTTAAATTAACTGTAATCTTTCTGTCCATGTTTGTTCATTTCTTGAAATAATAATTCTACAATAAAATTCTACAAATATGATTTAATTACTTTGAACATGTGAAGTTAAAATTTACGCATTTAAATGTCAAAACAAAAAATGTAATCAAATTAAAATATTTAATACTGTAAAATAAAATGTAAAAACGAAATATTGCGATTTTTGTTTATTTTATTTTATATAAACAATTCAATTTGATTTTGCCCATGCGTAAATCTTATAAATAGTCCAAAATATATTTTTAAGTAAACGATATTAAAACACTTTCCTTGCACCTTGTATTGCCAACACATACGTCTGCTTAATCATTAATTTCAAAAATGTTTAAATTAACTTTTAATTTAATTGTATTTTATTTAATTTTACTTAATTTTATTTGATTCAATTGTATATGATATTAATTTGCTTTATTTTATTATTTTATTTAATTTTTTCTGTCTCTGTATAGTTACACCGCTTATAAAAAAAAATTATAAAAATGTCAAAATATCAGAATTGTTTTTTGTTCGTTTTTGTTTGTTTTTTTACTTAAAAACGTTCTGGGGGTCTAAAATGGTCCTCTCTGTTTTATGGTTTTGTATTTATTTATGTTCTATGCAAGCTACTTACACCAACAAACTTTTTATTTTTATTTAAATTTTAATTACATTTAATTGTATTTTATTTAATTTTACTTTATTTTATTCAATAGTATAATATATAATTTTACTTTATTTTTTTATTTATTTTTATTTTTTTCTGTCTCAGGACAGTTACACTGCTTAGATAACTTTATATAAAAATGTAAAAATATCAGAATAGTTTTTTCTTTTTGGTTTGTTTATATTTTTACTTAAAAAAGTTATGAGGGTCTAAAATGGTCCTCTCTGTTTTATGTTTTTTTTTTTTTTTTTTATGTTCCATGCAAGCTACTTACACCAACATTCCTTCTTTCTTTTTTTGTATTTAACTTTTAATTTAATTTAATTTATTTAATTTTATTTAATTCTATTTAATTTTATTTAATTTTATTTTATTCAAATTAATTACATTTTATTTTATTTTATTTTATTGTATTTTTTCTGTCTCCAGACAGTTACACCACTTAGATTTTTTTTATTTTATTTGAAGCGCGCAAAAATATTTAGAAAATAACTTTATACTCAAAAATTAGCATATTCATCATTGACCCAGCACCTACAGCACATCTAGATGTGGGTGTATGAACCCAGGAGTGTGCGCACACTAAAACTCTAAGATGCAAAGAGAAATGTAAATGTAATAATTTAGCTGCTTATTTAAAAAGCTTGAAACCAGCTGAGTATTTATCAAAATCATTCTCACCGAATCAAGTCCTTTTTGCATGAGAAACTGACAATTGCATGCTTGTTAAATCATCCAGGTGAGAAACCATTACCTCATCCCCAGATTAGTGAACCTTCATGGAAAGTCCCTCATTTTATCTTCATTTGATTCCTGTTCACACTGATGTGTGAGGTAAAAAGCTCGACACAAACACGGTAATGCCATACTCTGTATACACAAAACAACCTGTTCCCATAAATCAGGTAAATTACCATGCTGCAGTCAGACTTTAAACGTGCACACTCACATGTTGCTCAGCTCAGTTCTTTCTCTGTAATTCTTTTCTCCCCTGGAGCAACACATCTGTTTTCTCTTTCTACTGCTCTCCAGCTGCTTTGGAAGAGCAACATGGACTCCTCGGAGATTTGTGCCCTGCAGCTCCACGGTTATCTCAGAGAAGACATTTAGTCTCTTTAAATGTGGAGGTGATAACACAATGAATATTTGGACAATGGCTTTGTGTTTTACTTGTAGCACAGGAAGCAAAGTGTGACGTTTACTCCTGGAGGGAATCGTTAGGAATTGTTTTCAAGGCCTTTAGCAGCTAGGAGAGTGCAAACTGAAGACTGAACACTTACATGGATACATGTTCTATACTGTAAATGAAGGTAATCTGACCCAGTGGTGTACCCACGGGTGTGCCAGGGTGTGCAACTGCCACTCAAAATGTAATCTTGCACACCTAAATGGCAGTTTTTTTGATGCTTTGCTGTTTGCATCATGTCAATGTTTTATTATGAACCAAACCTCCCTGTACTCCATAAATACAGAGAAGATCTTCTTCAGTTGTGCATTCTTCTGTTCAACACTGTTTATTTAAGTTTTCAATAAACCAATTCATGTAACTAAAGCCTGGTGTATTTTTACATATATAATTAAAAAAAGATCTGTATTGTGCAAATTGTACCATTTTATTGTATTTTATCATTTTTATTTCTCTTTTATAAAAATGTCAAAATATTAGAATTTTTATTTTTATATATTTATTTATTTTTTATTTATTTTTTTGGAACTTTCAGGGGTCCTGAAAAACTTTTCATTGAAATTAATTGTATTTTATTTAACTTTTTATTTTTTTTTTATTCAATTATATATTATTTTACTTTATTTTATTTGATTATTTTTTTTATTTTATTTTATTTTTTCTGTCTCCAGACAGTTACACCACTTAGATACCTTTTAATAAAAATGTCAAAATATCAGAATTATTATTATTTATTTATTTTTACTTAAAAAAGTTATGAGGGTCTAAAGGGGTCCTCTCTGTTTTATTTATTTATTATGTTCCATGCAAGCTACTTACACCAACATTCCTTCTTTATTTATTTTTTTTAATTTAACTTTTAATTAAATTTTATAAAATTTTATTTTTATTTTATTCAATCGTATTTTATTTTTTTAAAAAAATCCTGTCTCCGGACAGTTACACCACTTAGATAATTTTTTACTTTATTTTATTTATTTATTTATTTTGGATAAATGATTAAGCCTCATATTTGTATATATTAACAGGGATAGTTACCGCTCAGTCATTTTAACTACACAGTGCTTAAACAAATTATAGCCAAAATGAAACTGATGCAATGTTTGTTAATGATCATCTTATTATATTTCACTTCATTGTGCTTGTAGCTCTTGCACAAACAGTTCTCTCTTGGCACACACAATGTCTTGTTTCTGGCCACGCCACTGATCCTCACTTGCCTTTGACCTCTGGCAATAATCTGCTGCCATGGTTCAGGTGGCACCACAAGGACCCGGTATGGTATAAGATGAACTTCATTAGACATTGTACCATTTATTTGTGTTGAGAAAATGTAACAAGAACAGTTCACTGTGAAACCGTTTCTGAGTGGACAGAGATGATTGTCCAGACTCACGTAAGCCATCATAGTGTAGGGGCCCTACGCCAGTCATTGTGCATTCACAGCTTACAGTTTCCATCTAAAAAATAAAAACCAATGAGGCTGTTTTACTGTTTCTTGGATAAAATCAAGGAATGTATGGACTTTCAGACTTTACCAAATAATGTCGCTATGCCACCACCTCCCTTGGATAGCCTAGATCACATGACCAGAGGCTTCGGTCTCTTCAACACACCCATTGAAAAACATGCCTCAAAATGATTGATCTTTGAATTACTTATCTTAACCAAAACTCCACAAGATGTTAGTAATGGAGAAAAATAAATGAATAATATTATTATTATTATTATTAATAATAATAATAATAATAATAATAATAATAACAGCCAGTTCCCCTCTGCCAATACAGCATGAATATAATGCCAGTCTCAGTTAGCTACATGTAATACAAGTGCAAATTAGGAAATTAGTAGATTTATGGTGGGCAATGTTTTAAACTATTGACTGAATTGTAAGATTAATTATTACGTGTCTTTGAAGTCCATCCCGAATTTACTGTGGAAGTTCACATATGTGGCTTTAGTTGGCAGTAATTATGTCAATCGATTCCATTTTGCATTCCATGCAAGTAGCCTACGGTGTACTGGCTCTTCATTGTTAAAAATGATCATGTTTCAACATTACAGAGACAATGACATTACTTTTCTCCCCAATTTGGAATGCCCAATTCCCACTATTTACTGCTTAGCAGGTCCTCCGGGTGGCGCGGTTACTCACCTCAATCCGGGTGGTGGAGGACGAGTCTCAGTTGCCTCCACTTCTGAGACCGTCAATCGGCGCATCTGATCATGTGACTCGTTGTGCATGACACCGCGGAGACTCACAGCATGTGGAGACTCATGCTACTCTCCACGATCCACACACAACTCACCACACGCCCCATTGAGAGAACCACTAATCACCACCACGAGGAGGTTACCCCATGTGACTCTACCCTCCCTAGCAACCGGGACAATTTGGTTGCTAAGGAGACCTGACTGGAGTCACTCAGCACACCCTGGATTCAAACTCACGACTCCAGGTGTGATAGTCAGCGGCAACACACGCTGAGATACCCAGGACCCCTGAACATGTACATTTTTGATCAAAAACCATTTATGCATCACCTCTAAAATAAATACAATAAAAAACATTTTTAAGATTTACGAATTTCAATTTGATAATAAAATACTCTAACAATGTGTTACAGTATGTTTAACCAAATTAAATGAATAAAAGCTCAAATATTAAGGTTTTGTTTTATGAAAGTGTACTCAAGTAAATTCGATGACATTTTGTTTTGAAACTTATATGCGAAAATCTTGATATTTTTTGTTCTGCTACCCAACACTTATTCTGATATGAATGTCATTGAATATGGCAGCGTAATTGTTCTTTTCAAAATTATAATATTGGTTATAATGTTTGCAGTTATGCTGTGTTATATGTCCTCTGCGTCATTTCAAATATATACTCTGTAGCTGAACTCAAATTCAGAAATGTGAAGTTTCCCCCCACTAAATCACTCATAATGAACATATGTTTTATCCTTACAGATCGAATCTATTTCTCAAGATGAACATATTTTCATCAAAACTGTTCTTTTTAGTTTAACTTTAAACACCAATCTAACAGTCTGACCCTTTCAATGAGTAGCTGCCAGTTTTAAGCTCAATACACGGCAACATTTCTATTTTACAAAACGAGAGAGACAGATGCATGAAATTGTCTTATGTTAAGAAAAACGTCTCAATCCATGCCATCATTTCACTAAGAGATCGATTCACTTTTTATTATTTATAGAGTTTATAGTTTTGTGTAAAAACAAGATTATAAAGACGAAAAGGACACAGCAAAATAAATCTGAATTCCTCTTTGCTCCTGAAATGTATGAAAGTCATTCTGTTTGACTTGTAACAGATGAATATAAGACACTGGTGGAGCCGCAGGGCCAAAATGATTGCCAAGGTCAACACAGGCTGCAGGGGAACACTTTATGAAAATCATATCAAAAACGACAGCTGGACATCATATCACTAATCTAAGTTTAAGGTCGGATGAAACCGCCAATACAGAAATCCAAAGAGCGGCTGTAGGGCTTGACACAAATGAAACGAGTGTCAGGTTGGGTTTCTGCACTTTGGACCTGACAGGGATTTTTCGGACATTACGTCAACAGAGGTGGAACACGCATGTGCCAGGAAGTTAATAATACAGGAAAGACGTGCTGTTCAGAAGTGGCTTGCGTGTGGGGGTTCTTCGCAGACAAAGTTTGTTTTGTCAACAGAGGTGTTCTTTCATACTGACTCCTCTTTCTGTTGCCAACTGCAGTCAGAACAAGCACATTTAATCTTTAGACCTACATGGTCAAATAACATTGCTCATAAAATAGCCTATATATACCATTTCCAAATCTAACCACAACAACAGTTAAAACCAAGAATCCTCACTCATGCAAGCTTAACATTAGTACTATCGACCTGTTTCAGTGATGTCACTCCACAGCCACCATATTTGTGATCATCCGCAGGAGGAAAAACACCCAAGAAACCATATAAAGAAGATCATCAAAAATGGCTTTTGGTCCATGCCCAGTCCCAGGAAAGGTTCATACAAGTCTGAAGACAGCACAAATATTGCCAAATTGAACTTTCACAGACATTTAAAGATATTTTCTCTATGATCCGTCTCCGGCTGATATGTAACCGGTAAGTACACGTGCCCATGTGCGAATGAACGTCTCTCGTTCAGAAGATCAAATGTTTTATGTTGTTTTCTGGTCTGATTTAGTCACAGTTTTAAAAACATCTGTGATGATCCCGTCTGTATTAATGTAAGAGCTGCTTTTAACTCCTAAATAAGGTTTTTGTTGCATCTCACAGCATGTGACACAAGGAAGGTGTTTGGAATATTGGTCACAAACATGTCTGCGTGCTCATACAGTGACGTCACATGAAACAGGTCAATAGGAATGGTTCACAAGCTACTGAATTATCCTGGCACACACTGCATTTTTGGCATTTTGTTTAAAGAATGGCTCAATGATGTGATGAATATGTCTCTGTCTGGGTCCAAGTTATTCAATAATACATTAAAAATGCAATTTCCAACAGCGAGGACCACTTTAGACCCTCGTCACTTTAAATGCCAGAAGATCTCTGATGAAAAGGCTGGTCAAATGAAGTAAGCCTGAGAAAACATCTTGATAATCATCTCAACCGTATTAGTCAATGACCCAAACTATACATTTCTCTTTCAGAGCTCTCTCTGTTTATGTTCAGCATTTAGACATTGTAGCACTTTGAGGCAATCAGTGACGATCTTCATAGAATTGTGATATACATTGGAATTGTTGAATGTTTGGGACGTTGATCTCCAAAGAGTTTTTTATTACCGCTTTTAATTAGACACATGCTTTTCTCTCTTGTCATGACATTTGTGTGTGTGCACATATAAATGCCATACGGATCCAGATGCGGATGGAGTGTAAATGTCATGGCCTTTCTGGTTCCTGCACTCTCCGCAGCGGCTGGAAGAAGATGCTTCTCGTCCTACAGGTTGGTGACCACCTCATGCAGAGCTTTCATCCATGTGATGGGTGGGAATGATGGTAAATCACTTGTTCCCATCAATCCAGATGGTTCACCCCTGGATGCTAACGTTCTCATCTATTCAGCTGAGTCGCATGACTTCTGCCAGGCCAATCACAGGGCTGGTACAGAAGGCCCACAGGGTCTGTATAGTGTGTGTTGGCACAGAGACAGGGCCGGGAGGCTGTGACAGCCTGTGTTGAGGCAAAGGTTTTGCTGATCACACTGTGGAATATGAGGAAAACGGTCTGTGTCGGTTTCACTGGTGCTGCGTGGTTCGGTGCCAGAAATGATCTGTGAGAAATCTGTGGCCTCTGTCTAAATGTCCACACAAAGGGTTAAAAATGCTAGAAGAGCACATTTGTTTTCTTTCCAGTGCAAAGGAGCATCTTCGGTGAAAACAGGTGCTTGTCATCCTCTTGCTTCAATGGTTAGTGCAAACAAGACTGAGAAATATCTGTAAATCAGGTGAGAGACAAGGATTGTCTGGCAACTTTCAGAATGAAATAAATATCATACTGCCACCTGCTGGTGTACGACCATTGTTACGAGATCTAGTGATTTCTCTTGATTCTTATTAGAAGATGCACCTTTTTGTTATCTGGGAATAGACTGATGCAACCCGATATCACGCCGAGGCGTGAAATAGACACGCCGGTCCACTCGCGGATGCGTGTCGGTGTCACGCTTTGCCTCCTCCAGGCGTGTACATGACACGCGCGCGTCTACGTAGAATACCGTCAGGGGGCGATCGTTTCCTCGACGCCAACAACTCTCCGCGCACCAGAGAGGAAGCGATACCGTTGTCGTCGCGTTGCACGTTCGTGCGGGCGGGATGCCGGCCAATTTCACCGGTTACTTTCACTTGTGACCATATGTGACAAATAAAGGTTCATTACATAGTGCTGCTTTCATGAAGAAATCCTAACGTTGCTGTAGCCTAACGTTGTTATACGTGTGTGTGTGTGTGTGTGTGTGTGTGTGTGTGTGTGTGGGCTGTCGAGTATCTTGTGCTGATGTAAATAAACAAATAAATATATATATATATATATATAAATATATATATATATATATATATATATATATATATATATATATATATATATATATATATATATATATATATATATATATATATATTTATTTAAAAAGTGTATTTATTTACAAAAATAAACCCGGAAGTGGAGAACGCGATGTATCGCTTCCTCTTTGGTGCGCGGACAGTTGTTGGCGTCGAGGAAACGATCGCCCCCTGCCGGTATTCTACGTAGACGCGCGCGTGTCATGTACACGCCTGGAGGAGGCAAAGCGTGAAATAGACACGCATCCGCGAGTGGACCGGCGTGTCTATTTCACGCCTCGGCGTGATACCGGGTTGACTGATGAGAATGAAACATCAAACAAGACAAAAACAGACAAAACATCCTCTAACTGACATGCTTTGCAGGACTCTGTGACATTTGGCTATTTCCATCTCTGGAAATGAACTGTCATCTGTGCTGTCCATGGTGCTGAATCTCTGACTAATAGTTGCCTCTCTAAGCTGATGATGCAGTCAATGCACAACCGATTTAGAACATTTACGACCCGCTCCATCATTCTGAGTCATTTTGACCCAGAAACACATGAGTTTATGTACTAAAGTAAAAAAGAAATGTCTCAACTTTCTAATGATGTAATTATTCAGCTCCAAACCATTGTTAAGACATAATGATTTAAATGATTAAATCAGATAAAGGAATATTCCGGGTTCAGTGCAAGTTAAGATCATTTTACAGCATTTGTGGCATAATATTGATTACCACAAAAAAAAAAAAAAATCTTGTTGCTCCTTTTCTTAAAAAAAAAAAAAAGCACAAATCAATTTAACAGTGAGGCACTGACAGTGGAAGTGAATGGGGGCCAAAATACTCACATTAACGTTAAAATACTCACTTTTTCAAAAGTTTAGCCACAAGACATAAAGGACATGCATGTAAACATGATTTTAATGTGATAAAATCACTTACAAACTGTGTTATCACCAATCTTACAACTCAATGATGATGTAATGTCAACAAACCCTAAATCGACTGTAAAAATGCCAGTTTAAACAATGTTAAAACTCAAATAATACATGATTTTTAACAGATATAATCTTCACATTTCTGTGTTTAAACCCTCCAAAAATTGGCCCCATTGGCTTCCGTTGTAAGTGCCTCACTGTTACCTTGATTTTTGCTTTTTTTAAAGAAAAGGGGGGATGAGCCGAAATGAATTGTTTTGGTAATCAACATTGTCATACATGCTGTTGACTGAGCTTAAACTTCCTTCCTTTTTGATTTAGTGAGGAGCAGGTCACATTTGTTGTAACACATTTACAATACACTGTTAAACATGTTTTTTTTAAATAACATAAAAATATACTTCACGTGGTAACATCTAAATTCACTTTAATAAATTTACCTGAAAAAAAAAAATAAATAAAATAAAAATTATATATATATAAAAAATAGGGATACCGACAAACATATTAATTTTACTGGTTAAATCATACAAAAAATTAAAATTAAATATAAAAAAAATCATTGATGCAATTGCAGGTGACCGCTTCTTCTGTGTATTTTACATTTTCCAGCACAAAGTGCACATGATTTTAATTAATTCGATATCTGTTGCATATATGTCATTTTATTATACTGTAATAGGGAGTTTTCTCACAGTGCTGATATTATAAGATAAGAATGTTTGTTTAATTTTATGCTTGTCTACAAAAGAATGTCCACAAGGTGGAGTATAAGCATGGCCCTTCAATGCTGCAATAGTGTCTGAGGCTATACTGAGAGCAATGCACCTCTACCCCTATAGTGGTTTGGTAACCTATTTATAAAAGAAAGGTTAGGTGATGTTAATCATTGAAATGGTTTGATTTAAAATATGACTAAACAATTCATTGCTTTTTGTTCCTTGGCTATATATTTTTCTGTAAAATATGCTCTGTGGGAAGGCTATCTGACAAAACTGAGAATGTGATGTAATGGGTCTTCGCTGTCATCTCTGTTTCCTTCTCCTGCTCACATGATTTCCTTCTTTTGCACTTTACTTACACAGGTGATGCAGCTTGTTAAGGCCAAAACTGTCATCACTTACAGTACATTGTTGAGAAGACGTTTTAAGTGGCCCTCGCTCAAAAAGACCCGTAAATAAGCTACAACGTGTTTTAACTTTCCCCTTGAATGCATGGGTGTTTTGCCAAACTTCAATACATATCTCGAGTCTTTAGAAACCTGGCACACATGTCTATCAGAAACGGATATACAATATGCCCAGATAGGGTCACATTTTCAAAACATTCTCAAAACAATTAAAAAAATGCTAGAATATAGTGCAATGTATTTTCTCAGGCACTTATTGAGCCTAAGTAAACACACAACTTACATAATTACATTAGTATGCCTAAATGTCAATATCATACTGTTCATGTGTTATACTTGCTATAGTTTACTTCCATCTTGCTTCTTCATCAAATAGCAAGGTCAAATGTAAATCAATTCAATCAATGAAACAACAGCGTGACCTCGAGTAAGAAATAGCACGTACACTCTCAGAAAAGGTTCCATGTTTCGCAGCGATGCCATGGAAGAACTCTGTTTGGTTCCCCGAAGAACCATTCAGCAAAAGGTTCTTAAAAGAACCATTTTGAAGAACCTTTTCCAAGTCTAAAGTACCTTTTCCCATGCATTACTAAGAACTTTTTTGCAATGGGAAGGTTCCATAGATGTTAAAGGTTCTTCATGGAACCACACATGCTGATAAAGAACCTTTATTTAAAATATGTATGTGTGGGCGGCTGTGGCTCAGGTGGTAGAGCGGGTTGGCCACTAATCGCAGGGTTGGTGGTTTGGCCCACATGACTCCACATGCCGAAGTGTCCTTGGGCAAGACACTGAACCCCAAGTTGCTCCCAATGGCAGACTAGCACTGCCGTCATTGGTGTGTGAATGTGTGTGTGAATGGGTGAATGGGACACATTGTAAAGCGCTTGGAATACCGCTAAGGTTAAAAAGGTGCTATATAAGTGCAGACCGTTTACCATGTAGATGCACATGTGGAATACTGATCATTCACCATTGCCACAGAAGAACCATTTGTATGAATATACTCATTTGTGATATAATAAACAAAGAAATAAATCCAGTCACAATTATTTTATATAGATATTAAATAATCAATAAGTGCAAATGGAGTACACAAAAGCGACACTATTACATATCTTGGGTCACTAATAACCCTATATATTTTTGGTAATTTACCAGTAATAAAAAAACATCTATTTTTGCATGAATCATTTACATTATTCGGAAGATAAATGTTGAGGAATACTAGAGCTGTGAGCATGACTTCAATAACTAGATGAGGTATAGGGGGTGAAATGAGGTCCCGGGTCACCAAAGACCTGAGGTATGCATTACAGGGATAAATCTCCTAACAGGTTTCTGTGAGGACTCGGTTTAGGGGTAGGCTATAGGTTAGCTATAAAAACTGTGGTTGAGAAAAATCCAGAAATAAACTCCGAACCCCTTGATAAAAATAGAAAGAGTCTGTCTAACCTATTTTCACACGCATACATGTGGGTGTTTTTCAAGGTTCTCTGGTTGGTGAAACCAGCTATCAGTCCTTCACATCGCTTCAGGATTGGCAGATGAGGGAGGCTTATCCCGGTTTACAGGTCTATAGCTTTAGTTGTTGTTTTTTTTGCTCGGCTACACGTTACAAGTCCTTCCTATTGCTCCCGCTGTCTGAGGCTGCGCGCGCAGTGGGATGCAGAAGGAGTGGCGGATCGGTGCGCGCTTGTAACTGAGGCAAGCTTCGATTATTAGCTACGGTTACCTACTCAACTCAACAGCTGTTTTCCCCACTGCATACCCAGTGGTCAAGCGAAACATAAATGGACGTGAACCTGTGACACACAAGTCGCACCTTCCCGAGGCAGTCAACGGAACGAAAGGCGAGACAGAGCATTCCGAAGGGCCGGTGGGTGTTGGTCTTCAGCGGAAAAGATGGGCACGGTGCTCTCTATTTCTCCCACGTCCAGAAAAAGTGGGATTCTGGATGAGAAGACGGATGGGGGGCACGGAGCAAGCGGCAAGACGGAGAAGAGTCTTAAGCGTCATTCGGTTCTCATATCGGCACTGACGTGGAAGCGGTTAGTCGCCGCCTCGGCCAAGAAGAAGAGTGCCAAGAAAGTGAACCCGAACCCACCCGTATCTCAGATCAGTAACCCCGTGGACCAGCTAAACACCGAAAATCTCAAGAAGTCTCAGTCAGGCTCCGAGCGCAAGTCGAAGCCTGGACCACTCGCCGTGCCAGTTCCTACCGTCCCGGACAAAAGCCTTCGATCCAATCAAAACCAGAATGCGTCCCAGAACGGACAACAGCTCCTCTCGGTCCAAAGGCAACCAAGCAGTCGCTCGATCATCTCCCCGAGACGAGTCGTCGTCCAAGCCTCCACTGGAGAGCTCCTTCGCTGCTTGAGTGAGTTCATGTGCCGGAGGTGCTACAAACTCAAAGAGCTGAGCCCCAATGAGATCATCCTGTGGTTCCGAAACGTTGACCGGTCGCTGCTCATCCAAGGTTGGCAAGACCAGGGTTTTATCACTCCTGCCAACTTGGTGTTCGTCTACCTGCTCTGTCGGGAAGCGGTGACCGAGGATATTTCCAGCGAGTATGAGCTGCAGGCCACCTTTCTCACCTGCCTGTACCTCGCGTACTCTTACATGGGCAACGAGATCTCATACCCGCTCAAGCCCTTCCTAGTGGAGACCAACAAGGAGGCATTCTGGGAGCGCTCCCTGCGAATCATTGATCAAATGAGTGCCAAAATGCTGCAGATCAACTCCGATCCGCATTTCTTCACCGAGGTGTTCCAAGACCTCAAAAACGAGGGTGGCTCCAATGACACGAACGGAAGATGGAATAATAACCTGGACCGCTAACTTGGGCTAGTTTGAGAACGGAGAGAGAAGCTCTCTGATACGTCTCCACACCCTTCATTTAAGGGTTCAAAATGAATGTAAGGCCCGGCGGGTGAAGGTGGAAGAGTTTTGCACTCTTTTGCTAGTTTTTGGCAATGGACAGGGGTTTCGCCTCAACTCCGTGAGAGGGGGTTCGTGATATTACATGTGTATAATACAATCATCATGACCCAGTGAATGTCATGCGCGCGATCTGGGGTTTCGTCATGGTTTACTTAATGCATGCTTAAAGTATTCTAGTCGTATCATCATTGTGGTTTTTTGAATAAGAAGAAGAATAAAAACGCTATATCTGATGCCGGCCTACAGTAAGAGATGTAAATGATTAGCATGTGCGTCAGTGTTGAGGTCTTATTTTTGTATTAGTTTCAGAAACGATGTTTTCACAGACGCCGAGCTGTCCAGGGCGCTGGCCTGCAACAGACTCTCTCCTCTTGTCCCCTGTGGCGCTTGATGCTATCTGTCTGAACGTTGAATG
Organism: Moxostoma hubbsi; assembly: GCA_032164185.1. Taxonomy (NCBI): domain Eukaryota; kingdom Metazoa; phylum Chordata; class Actinopteri; order Cypriniformes; family Catostomidae; genus Moxostoma; species Moxostoma hubbsi. The sequence continues at coordinate 2,380,792 of JAVLUX010000017.1, read as the reverse complement.
TACTGTTTTACAAACAAAACGATTCTCTACAGTCATATATATGTGCCAATTGTCATAGCATAAAACGTAATGTTTTATATTGTATATTTGAAAATACATGACTACAAATACACTCAGAGTCTTTGCCGCTTCTTTATAGTTTTGGGGATGAAAGAGGAAGCGCAATCTATGCATCGGTTCGTGATTGAAGTGTTTTCGCTTGTTCAATCAAAGCTGAATGATCAAGGGTTTGCTTACACTGACAGGCGCAGGCAAAGCATAATATTGCATGCAGACATGGACCGCGTAGTTTGATTTAGCCTAATTCAAATAATGTGCAGTTGCTTTTCAAATGTTGAACAGAGCTGTGCCATGCGTAAAAGCTGCATTTCAGTGCATGAAGCACCACGGGCAACAGTGCAGGGATAGTTCACTGGAGAGTCTACGTCATTCCCTGAGCAGGCAAAAGACTGCATTATGTGTGCTTGATCAAGATAATCATTCGGATGAGCACGGCGACAACACAAATCCATTCCCGGATCAACTTGTAAAATTCACAAAGGCTTTTTCAGGTTATGTGTTGCTGAAAACAATCTATTTGTCATTCTCAGATAATTAGATACCTGATTATCAACTGTCGGTTGAAGTAGTGCTGTTTACAGGCCTAAATAGGCTATAGGGAACTAGTGGCTCCTTTGAGCCCATGTTCGCGCGCTGTTGCTGGCCTTGGTGCTGAAACTCGCCTTTGGTTCCCGCATTACTTTCATTATGTATCACGCACTGTCGGTAGGCCGACATTGACATGAGTTATGTGTCTATGTAAACAACTAAAATTAAAATGCAATTACCTGGGAAATCATTTGCATGATTTGCAACATAGTCCGATAAAACAATCTGAATAAAAATGAAAAGCCCATAAAGGCTTATGCAATTGCAATATCCCCCCAGAAGGGCAAATACAATGGTTTGTTCCAAGAAGTCCGTGTGCGTGTGTGTGTGTGTGTGTGTGTGTGTGTGTGAGAGAGAGAGAGAGAGAGAGAGAGAGAGAGAGAGAGAGAGAGAGAGAGAGAGAGAGAGAGAGAGAGAGAGAGAGCATATGAAGTGTTTAATCTGAAACACGTTTATATGCTGACACCACTGGACTGTTCGTGGGACCCTGTTCACTTTCTCCTCTCGGTACAGGTAGTCCTCAAGTGATACGTCTTGACAGTGTAAAAATGGCCTCGGGGGTGCATGAGTCATTGAGCAAAAAAGAAGCACCTGGTTTGAAACGAGAGAACTCCCAGAATTTGTGAATTAAACACGTGGTTCGGGAGGACGCTCATTTGATTGGCTGGATTTTGGTGCAGTCTGACAGAAGTGTCATTGTGACGGATGGCTGCAGAGCAGCGGCCGCGTGCCGGGACATCAGAATTCTGTCAGGCGCATTCCGCTCCGTCTCAATGGCAACGGCTGTATAAGAAAAGGGGTGTGATCCAGTCCGAGCGTGGGCTGGAGAAAGAAAGAAAAAAGCAAATAAACAGATGCTGTGGGGAGATCTCGCACAACGCGACATGTTGACCGAATCAAATATATGCATAAATGCCCCTCCCATTCAATCAATGTTCTTGACTCTGGAGAAGGAGAGGTGGCAGACATGCATTTTAATAGGATACGGGGGCCGTGAAGCCATTGAGGTGATGTGCAGAACGAAATGCATCACCAAACACGAATTTGGAAAAATATATTCTCAATTTAACCCTTAAAAGATAACCTCTCTCTTGTTAAATATGCGGGTATTGTACGTTTTTTTTTACTAGTATGCTTGAGCCTAGCAACCAGAGACGGATGCAGCCGTAGGAATGCGGTTGCCGTGGAAACGCCAGCAGCATCAAGAAGCGAGATCCAGGACACGGAGAGGACGAAGCCGCAAAATGAATAATTTACAATATCATTCTCTGGAAAGCTCTAGAGAGCCTAATGCAAATGATTAGAATAAATTCTGAATTTGGATAAAAATAAAACAATAGCCTACAAGGCAGGAAGAGGTCTGAGAAAGGGTGACTAATTAAACGACACAACATACACGCTTTCCCTTGTATTCATATACATTTTAACCTAAAAATTAAATTTTTGCAAAAAAATAAAAAAATAAAAATATATATATCTATATATTGTATTTTTATATTTGCAGAGAACCTCTGACACTGCAAACCCTCATATACTAGTTAAAACATTTCGGTAGTTACATTTACTCAAAATTTCAAGTTGTGTCTTTAAAAACAAACAAACAAACAAACAAACAAATAACTCAACAAGTTTTCTTAAGCTTCCTTTGGTTAGGCAAACTCATTTCAAATGAATGGATTAATTAATACAATTTGCAAATCAGATTTGGTAATTTTAATACATTCTGGGTTTAAAATATAATTAATATAGAGAACAACTATTCAAACAACTGATGTACCAACTTGATTAGTCCAATAAAAGTCAAATAAAAGTGTGTTTCTGACCTTTGTGGACATCAGACTGTACTCATCACCACAATGGTAACCTCTATTGTCACTGTAAGACATTAATTACTTTATTTGAGGTAATTAATTTACTCAAAGTGTCATGAACTTGAAGGGGCGTACAGTGGACAATTTATCAAGTTAAAAGGGGGGAAAAAAATCGTTTTTTAATGGTTTTTGTACTCAGCAAATGTATAATCACACTTTGTCCAACAGACATCAGGTATCAGGGCATATGGTTGGGTCATGTTTGAATCGTTTGAGTCAAATAATGCTATTATGACCTCCGAAGCATAAAAAGTTGACTGTAATTCCCTGGATAATACCCATCTTATGCATAATGTTGTTGTCACTAAAATTGGCAACAGGACAACATTGGTTTTGTCTGCTAAAATCAAGTAAGTACAGCTGCAAGCCGGAGATCTCTATATGGAGGTGAAAATGCACAAATAAGGTGTGGTGACAAATTAGGGATTTGGCCAATACCAAAAGGGGACGACACCTCCACAGCTAGTTTGGTGCTATACCCTTCTCGCTAAAATAAGTAGATGGTTTTCAAGTGCCCAAAGTGCCTACTCAAGTGGCCAAAGTGCCTCCTCAAGTGGCCAAAGTGCCTCCTCAAGTGGCCAAAGTGCCTCCTCAAGTGCCCAAAGTGCCTCCTCAAGTGGCCAAAGCTGGACCTGCTGTCATGAGCTTGCACCACAGTTCTCCAAGTGTATGGCACAGCGTTCCAAATGGGATAAATCACCCTCCGAAGGGCACTTTGAAGGGAGAACAATTAAGATTGCTTCATACAGAATTTCCAATAAAAATGACTTAAAAAAGTGAGTTTACGAATTAACCTTATTTTTGAGCCCTACAACTTTTAGCCCTCCAAAACTCTCAGAGAGGATGGTGAAGTCTTCGAAGGGAATAGGGATGATAACTTGATCACTCATGGAACTCCCAATTCACTACATGCCCCCCCTTGGCTCATATAGTGTTTCCATTGGCTGAAAAAAATATTAAAATCCAATGAACATATGTATAGACATAATGAGGATGACTCACATGAGATGAAGTCATGTCAGTAACCTTATAAAAGCTGATTTAATAATGGTTCCCTCGCTTAATCTCAGTAACCGCCCTGTAATTGGACACTTTCACTTGCACTTTCATGGCTGACTGAATAGTGATTTTCTACACGGACATTTTTGACTGAAAACTATTGCGTTTGAATGATGCGGCATCCATGCCCCTAGATGTCAGTGTATGTCCAAGACAACATGGACAAACACTTCTTAAACTGGGTGTGACGTGAAAGGAAATGCACGTCCGATTTTCGGAAACATGTGAGTAGTAATTACAATAGGATACTCCAACCCAAACCCTATACCTATCCCTAACAGTGCAGAGACTGAAACTGCATTATTTAACTTCTGTCTACCTCGCGTGAACATTCGTGGATGTTGAATTTTGGCTTCAGTATATGCAACGCATAATTTAAATGAATTTAAACCAACTGATCTCAGTTCAGAAGACCCTGGGCTATCAGTATAGTGTTAAACTTTCAAAGCATGGAGTCATGTGACAAAACAGCATAGCGCCGATCACAGCGGAGCTTGTCTTTGGGGGTAACACCAACAATCTGGTTAGAAACCTCATTAAGTGTTCCCATTGAAGCTAGTTTGAATCAAAATATAAGTTTCTAGTTTCATCTGTTATGCCATTTTTTACATTTGAGCAATTTATTACGAAATGGCACGCTGTGCAATGAACACAACAGTGTACAATAGTGCTATTTTTCCTTAGAAATCCTATATTTACTGTGCATTATCACATTGAGAATCAATATATTCAGCGTAGTGGGCTAAAACACAGAAATGGTAAGCAGAAGGTTGCTGGTTCGATCCCCACAGTCACCACCATTGTGTCCTCGAGCAAGGCACTTAACTCCAGGTTGCTCCGGGGGGATTGTCCCTGTAATAATTGATAAATCATCTGCAAAATGCATAAATGTAAATGTATTCACGCAAAAGCTGAAAATTGTTGCTTTCAGAGGCTTTATTTTAGTTAGGATGACAATAAGGTGCATTTGAAACTGTTCTGAGACCAGAACACTGGAGGTTAAGTCATTCACTAAATAGGGAGCAAGGGAGCATCCTATAGATTGTCTATGTTTGGACCACTCAACATGATTGGCAGACATGGGACAATGGTAATCAGAACATCTATTCAGAAGTTATAATGTATAATTTTATTTTAACATGGTTGGCAGTGATTGACTGATGCAGACCGTTATATTTTACACACTTATGCATTTGGCAGATGCTTTTATCCAAAGTGACTTACAGTGCACTTATTACCGGGACAATCCCCCCGGAGCAACCTGGAGTTAAGTGCCTTACTCAAGGACACAATGGTGGTGGCTGTGGGGATCGAACCAGCAACCTTCTGATTACCAGCTCTGTGCTTTAGCCCACTACACCACCACCACTCCATACATACTCAATACTTATTTAACGTGTTAATTTTACGTATTTAACAAGCTAATGTGTTGATTTCCTTTGAAATCACCTTGCAAAAATACAGCACCACAAACAGAGACCAGAACACTAACTCGGGTCAGGGTTGTTTTGACCAACTCTCTCTCTCTCTCACTCTATCTCACTCTCTCTCACTCTCTCTCTCTCTCAAAACACTGACAGAACATTCAGATGCAAACTGATATTGTAATACATTTATATTGCACAGTAGATCCTTTATAATATACTCATCTGCCCTCCTGTATACTGTATAGATGGGGTGTCATATACCATCTCAGATAAGCAATATTTATCAGTTTATTTAATGTTCTGTGTCATCAGCATTAGCAATTATATATTGAGTTATTCCATTATCTAATAGCTGTCTGAGAGCTTCAGCACTTGGGGGCTTATGTCTATTTTCTGTACTGTGGCTATAATGGTATAAGCTAATCTTGGCTATGAGATTATTCTACTCTCCCTGTGCATGCAGTTAGCTCCTCTGAGACACTCATAATCCATCTGGTACATATGAAAATAACAAATGGGCCAAGGCATGTATACGACTGTTTTAAATGGAACTGAACTACATTGCAATTGTTTTATATGCGGAATATAATATATGAGATACTGTTCAAAGTATTCCAATAATCGTCATATACATTGAACACATGCGTGAAGCCATGTGAAGAGGAGCTCAATTAAGCTTAGATCTGTTGCTCTCTTTCCTGTGATTTATTTCTATGATACAAGCGTCCATGCAAAATACATGCACTGGGCAATGATGTGCTATTAACAGGAATCATCATCCCTTGACACGACTTTGCAACAAAAACAACTCACCCACACAGTGGTTAGAAAACGTGAACGAGGGCGAATCATCAACGAAGCTTAAATCAATAGACTTAATTAAAGAACAGCTACTTTTGACAGTCCTGGTAAGTTTAGTGATATTGATCATATCAGTGATCAAATGCAGTTACTACTAGTGATACTCAAGCAAGCCACTGCTCTCTTTTCAAAGAGCTTTGCATCAAATTCTGTGTATTTTGTCCCTTTACCCTAAAGGCAAGATATGATATCTGTGTTTTTGCTCTTTCCAGTGCTTTCCGGCACCAAGCAGAACATTCCTGTTGCTCTCACAGTGAAGAGACTCAATGGGGACTAAAGCTTGTTCCACCCACCTGTTGCAATTATGAATAACGTCTCAGAGCTGAGAGATATGATTATATAAGCCCTGAATGCAAGTCGCTGAGCATCTTGAGGCATTAGCTCATATGTAAGGGGCAATTATGGGCAGGGCAGTGTGTTACATATGCTTATGGAGGTTTAGTAAGATCATGAAACCACTGAGAAATGTTTGCAGTTGCATCATTTGCAAAGAATAGTCTTTCAGGCATCCGTATCTCTTCTAAAACCTCAGGCGGAAGTATTCTCCAATAACAACACCATTACCCATTTCCTCTTGGTTAACTGGGTTTCGATAGGAAAGTGAATGACAGACTGACAATCACAACATGGAATGATTCATGGGGGTCATCTTTGGTTCTGTCTTCTTAGAACAGCATTGCTAGAGTGTTGCCATGGTAGCCAGCAGTGGCAGTAACAGCAGAGTGAGAAAGAGCGAGAGTTATTGGCAGCAGGGAAGGAGCAGGAAGAAGGGGGAACGTCTGGTAATGTTCACATGAACTGAGCAGAACAGAAGAGAACACGGGACCTTTTGAATGAGGGCGATGTATGCACAGAAAAGGTGTGAGTGTATTGGGGGTAGTGGGTGGTAGGCAGGATAGGTTGGTGGAAAGGGGGTGATTTGAGCTGTTTACACTCGATTAAACTCTCCTGATGAAGAGACTTGTGTAATGGCTGCTGTAATTAGCACTACAACATGTGCAGTGTTGCTTTTGTGAAGTACAGATGCCTCATTCAGCTGTTTGACTCATATGCACTAGAATCCTTTCAAATACCTCTTTGAAGATTTTTAGCCATTTAGGTCACCACTTTGCCAGGCAGATTTCCTCGGAAGCACATTTAAGGGTCAACGAAAAGTTATTGATGATATGCACCCCCATGAATGTACACCTTACGTGCAAAGGTCGAGAAACCTTGGGTCGCTCTGAAGTCAACAACATACTCTTTTTTTTTCTTTACATTGAGAGCGAGGTTGTTATCATAGACGATGAGACCCAAAACTATGAAGATGAAGTTTCTTTGATAATTGGTACACAGCCCTGGGGTCTCCTGTATAGAGAATGGAGCCAATACCAAGATCTGTTGTCTTGCAAGTGTTGGATAGTGTTACGTCCCCAGGATGTGTGTTTAATATTATTGTTGGTTTTACATTTGTGAATATGTTTATTGTTAATTGTTGTTGTTGTTGTGTGTTCTATCCCATTCCCTTTAAGCCACACCTCCTATCACATTAACAGGTTCATGGTGTTAATTCCTGCTCGTCAACTGTGACTGCAATGATTGGCCCTGTTAAGGTGTGCGGGAAGTTAATTGTTTACTTGTTTGTTTGTTTGTTTTTTGCTTTCTTTTCCGTAGGTAAGTTACTGCTACTCTGCTTTCTAGGAGGATTGTCTTACGTTTGTACTTTGGCCTTCTCTCCTTCTGAATCTTCGTTAATCCCTCTGTTGTGTAATAAAGACTTTTTGTTTGCTTAACTTGTGACCTGTGCTTGTTGCTGTTCTGGGACCAGGAGACAGGAGAACGCCTGTGTTCTCTCCACTGCTGTGTTACTTTCCCTGGCATCTTGTGCTGGCATTATAGCTGCTAGTGAGAGCTATAATTGAGGACAATGTTTTTGTGATATACATTTGTCCCCATCCTTTTGCCATCACAATAGCAGTGCAGAAAATAAGGGACAGTTCACCCAAAAATAAAAATCATTTCATCATTTACTCACCCTCATGCCATCCCAGATGTGTCTGAGTTACTTTAATCTGCTAAACAAATGAAGATTTTTTTAATTTCTCAGCTCTGGTCAATACAATGCAAGTGCATGGGTACCACAATTTTGATGCACCAAAAATCACATAAAGGCAGCATAAAAATAATCCAACTTCAGTGTTATAATTCATGTCTTCAGAAGTGATATGATAAATGTTGGTAAGAAACAGATCAATATTTAAGTCCTTTTTTTGACTATTTATTCTCCTCCCTGCTCAATCAACCTCCACTTTGACTTTCACATTCTTGTTTTTGTGTTTTTGGTGATTCACATTCTTCATGCATATCACCCCCTAGTGGTCAGGGAGAAGAATTTCTAGCCAAAAAGGACTTGCATATTGATCTGTTTCTCACCCACACTTATCAGATCACTTCTGAAGACATGGATTAAAACTCTGGAGTCTTATGGATTGCTTTTATGCTGCCTTTATGTGCTTTTTTAAGCTTCAAAGTTTTGGTCACCATTCAATTGCATTGACCTACAGAGCTGAAATATTCCCCTGAAAATTATAATTTGTGTTCATCAGAAGTGAGTCATACACATCTGCATGGCATGAGGGTAATTAAATGATGAGATAATTTTCATTTTTGGGTGAACTGTCCCTTTAACTTTAGTTTTACTAAACTGAATTTGTCTGGCCATTATACTGGCAGTGTTTTTGGAGATACCATGGCTATGTGATTGAATTCATACACACAACTGGTTCATTTGTCAGTGATATAGGAAACATCTTATGTTGTGTAACAGGGTGCAGAACTACAGACCTTTTCAATGCAAAGTGTAGGGCGCCACCGTGTGGCGAAATGTATTACGAGACTTAATTGTTTTTACAAAAATGTAAATATGTATAACTTTTTAATCACATTGTCTATTAAATGTGATTTGGTCTCCTTGGATATCTTGAACATAAACCAAAAATATAGATGCTATTACTGTAATGGTAAAAGGGTGTAAGTTGAAGGCCTAAATGCGAATATCACCCAGCAGAGAGCGCTGAATGAACATCTCATATGCCGCCACCTCATGCGCTAATCATCATACTTCATTTGTTCCAGCTTTGTTTCGGTAACGACCTTGTCAGCTGAACACTGTTGTTTTGATGCTAATGTAACTGCGCATTAGTTAAGCCTATAGACTACTATAGATTCTTATACTCGTCTTATACTTGAAAATATATATATCAGATCACCATGTATTAATGATCTGTTTGTTTTACTCTGGCTCAGTCATGAGATTTGAAGAAATCAGTACCGTGGACAATATCAACCCAAAATATCTAATAAGTGAACCGACTATCTGACCAAGAGAGATATTGAAAAAAAATATAAATAAATGTTCCATCACACTTTTTGAGCTGCAAAACACACCAGATCAGACAACATTGCGAAAGCAAACAGTAGACACACTAACAGCCATCATCTCGAGCTTTTGTTTATTGAAAATAAATTGTGTTTTTTGAAAAAGCGTTTATTGCCTACTTTGCCTCATGTCATATCATGCTGTCGCTTGATACACAGTAGCCAATAGGAGAAGAGTGGGGGCGGGGCTTAGTGCTGGATTCGGCGGATTGATTGGATCTGATTGCTGTGGGCCTGAGTGCCGAACTCGTTATAGTTCCTGAATTCTCCCTGACGTCTGTCTCTCTCAAAGATATACTGGTATCCACGGTAACCTGGAAACTGGTAGCCCACCCAGCTGCCATAGGGTGAGAGGAAGAAGCCCGTATTATTGCTGAGATACAACTGAGTGCAGAGAGCAGTAATGCACATGTAAGTCGTTTGTATTGAGGGAAATGGAGGATGACTTACGCTCCAGAGTTGACTTTGATGGAAGGAACCTCCTTACTGCACCAGCCCATTGCCTGAAGAGAGGGGTAGTCATCGCACATCTCAAACTTGCGTCCCATCATGTCCTGACACTCATAGAGGGTAATTTTACTGTCACTGTGGTTCTGGTGGTGAACAAGCACAATAGTCCAGGGTTACTTAAAACTGCTCAGATATTCTGTGATTAGACCTCTCTTGAGAAACTGTTTCAACAAGTATTATGATATTAGAGGAATATACACCAATCAGCCACAACATTAAAAGCACCTGCCTAATATTGTGTAGGTCCCCCTTGTGCGGTTTGGCACTGTTTTGGCGGCACAAGGGGAACCTACACAATATTAGGCAGGTGCTTTTAATGGCTGATCGGTGTATTTCAATTTAGCAAAATGAGGCATTTAACTCACAGCACATTTGATGGGTCTGAAGGACAGTAGGTGCTCAGTGCGGTAACTGCTGTTTCCGCTCCAGGCCTGGTAGCAAGGGTAATCGCCCTTCTCCAGAATGAACTGCTGACCCTGAAACTCTGTGTACTCATAACCAACCCAGCTGCAGAGACAAGACAATTATGTTCAATGCTGAAATTATCTCCCACACAAAGAGAATGAGCAAAAATATTCACAAAATCCAGGCCCTTTACTGCCTTGTTGTTATCCCTGTAGAGCGCAACAGTGCCCACCCACTTTTCCAGTGGTCTTGGTATCAAATTGTAATTATTTTATATAAAAATACAAGAGACGGCTTGGTAAATAAAGACAACCAATATTTGGCCATAATTGTTTATTTATTAACTACAACTATTGGAAATACATTATATATAACTATTGGTTTAATATATGGCAGACGCTATTTGGACTAAGTTTAAATAGCAACAAAAAGCATCTTCTTTGCACTAAATGGAAATAGTGTTAGTGCAACAATGCAGATAGTGGCAGATATTATTTGCACCCCTAGTTAAATACTAACATACAGTATAGCGGTATCACTGCACCATGTTTATTGTGTTTATTAAAAGTCCAACAGACACCATACCTACCCTAACCCCTACCCCTAAACCTAACCCCTACCCCTAAACCTTACCCCTAAACCTAACCCCTACCCCTAAACCTGTACCTAACCCCTACCCCTAAACATTACCCCTAAACCTAACCCCTACCCCTAAACCTTACCCCTATACTTAACCCCTACCCCTAAACTCAAACCCTACCCCTGTACCTAACCCCTACCCTTAAACCTAACCCCTACCCCTGTACCTAACCCCTACCCTTAAACCTAACCCCTACCCCTGTACCTAACCCCTACCCTTAAACCTAACCCCTACCCCTGTACCTAACCCCTACCCTTAAACCTAACCCCTACCCCTGTACCTAACCCCTACCCTTAAACCTAACCCCTACCCCTGTACCTAAACCCTACCCCTAAACTCAAACCCTACCACTGTACCTTACCCCTAAACCTAACCCCTACTCCTGTACCTAACCCCTACCCCTAAACTCAAACCCTACCCCTGTACCTAACCCCTACCCTTAAACATAACCCCTACCCTTAAACCTAACCCCTACCCCTGTACCTAACCCCTACCCCTGTACCTAACCCCTACCCTTAAACCTAACCCCTACCCCTGTACCTAAACCCTACCCCTAAACTCAAACCCTACCACTGTACCTTACCCCTAAACCTAACCCCTACCCCTGTACCTAACCCCTACCCCTAAACTCAAACCCTACCACTGTACTTTACCCCTAAACCTAACCCCTACCCCTGTACCTAACCCCTACCCCTAAACTCAAACCCTACCACTGTATCTTACCCCTAACCCCTATACCTAACCCCTAAACCTAATCTACCCCTAAACTCAAACCCTACCCCTATACCTAACCCCTACCCCTATACCTAACCCCTACCCCTAAACTCAACCCCTACCCCTATATCTAACCCCTACCCCTAAACTCAAACCCTACCCCTATATCTAACCCTAACCTTCCTGTACAAAAGTTAATCATGGTTTTACTACAGTAGCCATAATGTCACCATGGTATTTTGAGTAAAATTAAAGTAACCACAAAATTAAACTTGGTTACTATATTAACCCCATATTACTGTAGTAACACCTTGGTTAATTGCATTAAAATGTTGGCTTTCACCTAAAAACATGGTTACTACAACATTATTATAAACCAAATGCGAGGAAATCAAGCGTTGTATTTATTATAAGTGCTGTAGTATTCAAATAAATATTAAGAGTGGAGACAGGAAAGAGGACGGGAAAAAATGCACTTTTGAACCCGGGTCATACGCACAAATAAAGATCATCCACAACATCGTTACACCTCAAGACAAGAGTTTGTCCTCAGTTTCTGTGCAGACACCAGACTGTTGGAGTGCGAATAGCCACGCTGTGTGGCAGGTGCTGTTTATACTTAGCACAATGTATACAGTATACAGTATAGAGTATAGATAGCTGCTGGGTTCATTTGCCGAACTCCTCTAGTGGCACTTTCTTTTCAGGATCATTGGTAGTGTAGTTCTTTACCAGAGATTCTGCCATTGACCACCATTTTTTTTTTTTAAATGAAGCTGAAATAACGAAGAAGGATGGCTTCAATGGAGGCATGTACCATTGATTAACAACATCTGAGCTTACAGTAGGCTTATAAGTAATTGCTAAAAACACTTGGTCATTGAATTTGTACTTTCAGAACCCACTATTGCACTCTACAGCAGATCCCTTTGAGATAGACATTTATTTCATATTTTCAGAGCCCCAACCTATACATTGTCATACACTTACTTGCTTATGCACGCATACACATTGGGTATCCGACGCTGATAAAAAAGCAAACATATGAGCGTGATAAGATGAGTTCACGCACACAGACACTTACGGGCCGTTGTCCACCTTGATTGAGCGGATCTTTTTGAAATCCCTGTCCAGGATGTTTGGGCACTCCAGCATGAACTCGCAGCGCTTACCCTGGAAGTTCTCCTCTTCCCACACTGTGATCCTCCACTGTCCACGCTGCTCCATCTGCTCTTGCTGATTCATGATGCCCGCCTGTCTGCTCTCTCCAGCTAAAGGGCAACATAAAGGAACAAGGTTACCAATACAGCACCACTTGCGCTCATTTTCAGCAACATTTGGCCTAACCTACGACTTCAAGCCATTACAATTATCACCAAGTTAGCACCATGTTTAAAGACTTTGAACGTGCATTCTTGTACAATAAGTCACTTAGAATCAATGCATTTTTGTTGCACTAGATGCCTTCTGTGCAGCCGCTACACCTCACACAATGAGGCCCATTGGCACTACACTGAAAGAGCCAGAGGATATCAATAGTTTAAGTTTGCAGTCATGGATAATAGAGGCCTCATGAATCCAGTGATGGCTTAAATGACTGCATGCACTCAATTCCAATATTGTCATGCAAAGTCAGTTAGTTACCACACTCTCCACACTACTGAGCCGGTAATGGGTGACTTTTCAGTCTATGGAAAGAGTCACAAGGCCTCTATCTCCCGGTATTCATCATGTTCCTTGATCTGTCTCTCTTTGGCTTTTTCATAGTGTCCATTGCGATCATTTTTTCCATTTTCACAGTTAAAATCCACTTGTGTCTTTCATGAAGTTTGATATTATGTTGATTTTGGCAGCATGACGGCAACCCATACTCACAAGTGTAATCAACATTGGGGGTCGGTCCACTGCGGGGTGTTTATATAGCCGCTGTTGCTGCAGTTAATGCAGAATGTGCAGAGGGACTGCCAGCTCAGCAGCATGTGTCAAAAGAGAGCTTTAGTCCTGGTATTGTCTAAAGGGGGCTTCAATTCTCTGACTCATCAAAAAACAATGCTCATACCTTCCAACACACTTTGAATGCCCTCACAATGCCCCCCTGGGTACAGATTCATAGAGTCCCCTCCAGAAATGGTTAAATAGTTAGTGGAAAGATTTCGGAGAGTTCTTGAAAATCACAGATTTTCCAGTGTGACATGAAGCTTACCAGTTATTGCTCCGTAGTGAATCTCTTGTCATTTGCTTTTGTCCATGTCTTTGGTAGAAAAAGAGAATAACCTGCTGGTAAATATATTAACCAAGCAGCCGGTCACTAATTTCAGCTAAAATGTATTTATCACAAATGTCAGTGTATCATTGTACCAAATCGACTCTTGCATCCTGTTTTACGTAACGCTATTGTCATTCATCTAGAATTAGCGTCCGTGATGAGGTTTCCTCTCAGAGCTTCGGGAACATGATGCACTCTTGTTAGAGACTAAACCACATGGCATTGTTGATCCATGGCCTCATATTTTGTGGTGGTAAAATTCAGTTTGCCTAGAAATATTCACATGTTGCTTTTTGTTACTTGACACCATGTTACTTGTTAAATAAGCTGGTGAAGCGGGTGGCCTGGGTAGCTCAGTGGTAAAGATGCTGGCTACCACCCCTGGAGATCGCTAGTTCACTAGTTTGAATCCCAGGGCATGCTGAGTGACTCCAGTAACCTGCTCTCCTAAGCAACCAATAGGGTACAGTCACATGGGGTAACCTCCTCATGGCCGCTATAATATGGTTCTCGCTGTCAGTGGGGCGCGTGATGAGTTGAGCGTGGATGCGGTGGAGAATAGCATGAAGCACCATACTCGCTATGTATCCACGGTAACGCGCTCAACAAGCCACGTGATAAGATGCACGGATTGACGGTCTCAGATGCAGAGGCAACTGAGATTCGTCCTCCACCACCCAGATTGAGGTGAGTCACTACACCACCATTAGGACCTAGATGGCATTGGGAATCGGGCATTCCAAATTGGGGTGAAAAAAAAACAAAAATCCTATGCAACCGTTGTTTGATTCATGTTGTTTTAACTGTGTAAATATAACAAAGAATAACTTTTCAATTACACGTGACACATCATGTTATTAAACCGAAGATATAAATGGTGAAATTAAACATTTCTCTGTTCGGTTTTCTCCAGTTAGCCCATAAACTAACCGGTTAGCCTATTTGCTTAGCATACCGCTAACATCCAACTGCTGCGAGACTTGAGCACTTAGCTGGTTATGTGAAGGGGGCGTAATTTGTAGTGGGCGTGTCTTGTAGTAGTCTTGCAGCATGGAGCACCAAACTGTGTGGCAACGCACTCAACAAGCCCCATAATAAGATGCGCGGATTGACGGTCTCAGACGTGGAGGCAGCTGGGGTTTGTCCTTCGCCACCCGTATTGAGCTCGAATCACTACATGACCAAGAGGACTTAAAAAAGCACATTGGGAATTGGGCATGCCAAATTGGCAGAATTTAAAACAATGTTTTACTTAATTATTGAAAAATAGTTAAACACCAGAACACGAAATGTAATCTACACTGTGATCAAGCATGTATTTTATTTATGACATTTTTTTTCAATGCTCTGATGTGTGTCAGTCTCCTTTAAGGCTTTGAGACAGAAGGGTTGCCAAGCGCAGTGAAGGCCGGAGGCCGATCACATCTCTCCTTGCATCGGTGCAGCCTTCATTTCACAGTAAAATGAGTCCATTTACATTATCACATGCCTGCCCACTCTCTCTCTCTCACACACACACATAACCATTCAAAGTAATTCAGTGTGTCAGCCATGGCATTGTGAACCAGATTACAACAAGAGAGTTACTGCTGTGGTGCAACATTTGGTAGAATTTTTCATCATTAGCAGATCAGGGGTTCTACCCCGAGCAACCATTCACTCCACCCTCACCTGGAGAGAATCTAGGGCTAACACAGCCTGAATGCACAGTGCTCCATCAAGACCATCACCTGCTTCTCACTTCCCCGTCATTCAGGCATTACACAGAACAAACAGGTACTGTTTACACATCTGCCCCCACTCCTGCTGTCTGTGTGCTAATCCCTATACCTGTGTGTGTGTGTGTGTGTGTGTGTGTGTGTGTGTGTGTGTGTGATGAATGTTTATTAGTGCGTTTCATTCCATGTGTGCGAACGGCAGGGTCAGTTAGTGTGCAAGCGTGTGTGTGTCAAACACAAATCCATCTGTTCCATG
>JAVLUX010000017.1:2312500-2360000 GCA_032164185.1 Moxostoma hubbsi | reverse complement strand
ACATGTCACTTGCAAATGTCTCTTCTTTCCTGATTCAGATCAGGTTCCGAAAATAAAACATGGTCGGCGACTTTGTCGTAAATTTATGAAGCCCTCTGTTGATGCAAAGAAACGCTTTATTTACGTCACCAGTGATATTTTCAGCTGTGAGCAGGTCATGGTGTATTACATACAGACTTAATCACAAAACAAATGTGATTACGTTTTTCTCAAGTTCATTGATAGATATGCATGTGATATTTGAATCCTCAATCTCAAATTGTATTTTCTCTCTTGGATTCATTTCTGAAGGATTTGTGGAAGGACTGTGGCGTCATCATGTGGAGAATGATGGACATACAGAAACAGCAACGCAAGAATAGTACAAAAACATCTACGGCATTTTCTGATAAAAGGATGTAATGACTTCAAAAGGTCCATCATTTCAAACGTTTTTAAACATGCTTTGCCATGTAAAATTATTTTTATAAAGATCATGAATTTTTGAGACATGAATATCAAGTATGGTTACTGCATTTAACATGAACAAAATGTGCCATTTCATAAACATGTCAAAATATCAGATATATTTTAAAACTTTTCAAATATATATATATATATAATTGACTTTGAGTCATTTTGACCTTAAGCAAATTACTGCCCCAATGACTGCTGCAATTAAACTCCTTTAAGTCACTTTGAACTTTGCATTGTTGTGTAATCTAGTATTTAGGCAAGATTTCTTTAGTTTTGGCTATTTTTTTTATATTTGCATGAATTCGTGTCATGTTGACACCTCAAATATATAAAAAATTCCTTTATCATTTACTCACCCTCATGCCATCCCAGATGTGTGTGACTTTCTTTCTTCTGCAGAACACAAACAGCTCTGTAAGTCCATATAATACAAGTGAATGGTGACTGGAACTTTGAAGCTCCAAAAAGCATATAACGGATACATAAAAGTAATCCATAAGACTCCAGTGGTTTAATCCGTGTCTTCAGAAGTGATATGATAGATGTGGGTGAGAAACAGATCAATATTTAAGTCCTCTTTTTTACTATAAATCTTCAATTTCACTTTCACTTCCACATTCTTCTTTTTTTGGTGATTTGTATTTTTTGTGCATATTGTCACCTACTGGTCGGTGCTGGTCAAAGGTAGATATTTCTAGTAAAAAAGGTCTTACATTTTGATCTGTTGCTCAACTACATATCATATCTCTTCTGAAGACATGGATTAAACCATTGGAGTTGTACGGATTACTTTATGCTGCCCTTATGTGCTTTTTGGTTCTGGTCACCATTCACTTGCATTGTATGGACCAACAGAGCTGAGATATTCTTCTAAAAAATCTTAATTTGTGTTCTGCAGAAGATAGAAAGATTTACACATCTGGGGTGGCATGAGGGTGAGGAAATGATGAGAGAACTTTCATATTTTAATTGGGTGAGCTATCCTTTTATGTGCCGTTCACTCTTCGTCCACCAGATGGCAAGGGGGGCATACTTCATGTACTCACGTCACTATTTTCCACACTCCGAGTTTTGGGACACGGAAGTAAACGTTTGCAGGGTAAACTTCGCCAGTGATGAATGCGAGATCACATTATTATTTACACTTACTCAATTGCTCCAAGAGCAAAAGAAAAAAATCCACTATTACGTTTGAATGACTTTCCAGAAGAGGAAAGAGGTGGATTAACCCTTGTGTTACATTCGGGACATTTTTGTTTTTTTCGATCATTTTGGCTGTGTTAACGGCATAAATTTGGCCAAAGGTTTGTATTTTGGGGGGAATTTTGATATTTCAACCTCATTTCGTATCTATAGTAGGCTACACTGTATACCTAAAATAGCCGGGAACTTCAGGACAAAAATATCCCCATTGAAACCCATTAAAACTTCAATATTTGATCCCAGAGCCATTAAAGCATAAAATCATGAATTCTATGATATTCTGCTTTCATTTCAGAGCCCTGGATTCAAAATCACAATTTTAAAATGTCCCGCCAGATGGCGCCATTTCCCCCTTTAGCATTTAGTTTATGGACAATAATACATGTTTTGTGTTCATTAAAAACAACAGTGACATCATGTAAACAAACTGGCATTTAACGGGTTAAAATCCTGAAAATGAATGAATATTTGGTAGTTATGATCAGGACGATGATGCTGGTTATAAAGACAGATGGAGAAGATGCCAAATTTACTGTCACTCCCTCACAGCTGTGGTAATTAATTTTTAATTACTTTAAAAATAAGTCCAGGGTAATATAACAACAAAGAATAATGTTATAATCTTATACTCAATATTTAAAATAAATTATCATATAAAAGTTTGCGAGATTTACGCTGAAAAATAAGGCGGAAACGCGTCATCACAGCACTACCCTTTTAGGTGCCGTTAACTTTTCGTCCACTAGGTGGCAGGAAGGGGAATACTTCAAGTGCTTACGTCACTATTTTCCTCCATCTGTTAGCCTGTTGGAATGTAGTGCTGAAATGTTTGAGCAGGAAGATAATGGTTGATTAACGACTGCCAACAGTCTCACAAATAGTTTAATGATATTGCCTGTAACTTATATTGATACTTTTTAATAAAGCAATCCAAGCAGTGCATAAAAAAATCCTTAGATTATTTATTCACTCTGCATTGTTTCAGTGGGTAATGTAATACGCCAAACACTAACATTGTAATATATAATTATAAGTAAAATAAATAGGCCTATATCATCTAATACACAATCCTCCACTAGTAGCAGTCGCGTGTCCTACATCTCTCCATGACCCCGCCTGCTCGGGCCAATACGGTCCGCCCAGACCCATGACTGGTTAACAACAGTATTTATATGTGTTTTTCGGGATTTGTTTGATTAGTGACTGGCATCCCCGATGCGGTCATTGTCAAGCAACACGGCATGTGTCATTTTTGAGCATTAACAGTGGCGCGCAAGGACTGTTCACGAGCGCAATGCAATAAACGTCGCGCGGACTGATTGGCTGCACTCACGATCGACGAAAAGGCGACCGACTCGGGAGTTGTGGGATCCGCGAGCTTGTCAGGACAAACAAGTGCTTTATTCCGAACAGAGCTCATGTTGGTGGGTTGGATTGGAGCGATTGTGCTGGAATGTGACTGTTTCGTCAGAGATTAGAGAATCGGGGGAGCGAAGCCGAAGTGCCGGACTGGGATCTGGGAGAAGCAGGATGCTGAACCGAGATCAGGGTGAGCACATACGGCCACTTTGTTCATTGTAACATTATGATTCCACAAACCAGTGCTGGTTTAACTATACTGGCACTGGCGTTTATGCAGAATGCACGAGTACACCGTGTGTGCATGAACAGCCTTTGGGGGAATTTGTGTGTGTTTGTGCGCGCGCGCGCGCCCTTGTGTGTTGTGAATGCGAACATATGCATACGATATCGTGGCCTACTTTGGTCAAGATGTCTCGTCTGCACCTAAGTGAGATTTTAGGGGTGCGTTTACATGGTTAAATGCTTCGGCACTGGTATGTTTCACTGTAACTGTCTTGCTTGATGTATGTGCATGGTTCCATTAACTGCTGCAGGTGAAAGTGATCATGACTTCTGTTTACAGGCAACAGTAGGATGTTGACGTGCCAGGTGAGACACGATTTGCCACATATACACACCGACAATCGTACAAACAATCTTGAGTGTTGCAGGCTCAACTGCACACTTTCTAATGTGTGTTGGCTTGTATTGCATGTGTTATAGTTATATTACGAGATGAAATGCATGTGGTAATATTAGTATATGACAACAACAAGAAGTCTAAATCCATATTTTTCTCATTCCAGAGAATGTACAGTGTATATTTTATGGGATTGGGAGATGTATATCATGTTCTCATTGACTTGCAATCTAATTCATATACACACTGGCAGTCAAAAGTTTGGATTAATGTGCAGATTTGGCTGTTTGGGAAGGAAGTTGGTACTTTAGATCACCATGTATAGTCAGGACATTACTGATGTAAAAAACACCATCACTATTTGGAAAAAAGTCATTTTTGATCAAATCTAGACCGCAGCATCACTCCAACTCCTTATCCTCGAGTAATCATGCTAAATGTATCATTTGATACTAGAAAATCCCTTGGCATTATATCAAATACAGTTGAAAGATGTTTGGTTCATTAAATGAAGCTGAACGTTGTCTTTGTGTTTTTGAGTTGCCACCATATGAAATACACTGGCATGTCTTTAGGTCAAAATGGCAAAAAGAAACCGGTTTCTCAGAAGGAATGAAGGAATTTGAGGATTTTGAGGAACGAAGACAATAAAATACTTGACACTGCCAAAAAACTGAAGATTTCATCCAAAGGTGTAACTACAGTCTTCAAAGACAAAGCACGACTGTCTCTAACAAGGACAGAAAGAGATGTGGAAGACCAGATGTGCAACTAAACAAGAGGATAAGTACATCAGAGTCTCTAGTTTGAGAAATAGACGCCTCACATGTCCTCCGCTGACAGCTTCATTGAATTCTACCCGCTCAACACCAGTTTCATGTGCAACAGTAAAGAGAAGACTCAGGAGGACTTATGGGAAGAATTGCAAAGAAAAAGTCACTTTAGAAACAGAAAAACAAAAAGAAAAGGTTCGAGTGGGCAAAGAAACACAGACATTGGGCAACAGATAATTGGAAAAGAGTGTTACGGATCTTAACCCCGTTGAGCTTTTGTGGGATCAGCTAGACTGTAAGGTGCGTGAGAAGTGCCCGACAAGACTCACATCTATGGCAAGTGCTACAGGAAGTGTGGGGTGAAAGGTCAAGTGCTACAGGAAGTGTGGGGTGAAAGGTCAAGTGCTACAGGAAGTGTGGGGTGAAAGGTCACCCGAGTATCTGGACAAACTGACCGCCGGAATGTCAATGATCTGCTAAGCTGTCATTGCTGCACGTGGAGGATTCCAGATTCCAGAATTTTTTTTTTTTCAAATTGTTTCATGTTATTAATGTCCTGACTATATTTTGTGATCAGTTGAACGCCACTTTGGTGAATAAAAGTACCAATTTCTTTCCATAAGAGCAACATCTGTACATTATTCCAAACATTTGGCCGCCAGTGTGTATCTGGGCATCAGTTGACAACAACCTTACAATCACCGCCTCAGCTTTTGCCAACACTTTAAGACGAATCAGACATCATGATCAATCTTCTGTATTAGTAGCCCGTGTCATTTGGTTTCTCACATAACCTCAAAAGAACACGATATTCAGTATTTTCACAACTGCTGTCCTGACACATCACAATCCAAAGTTGGTCTGCATTAACTTAGCACTATGTCCTCTCCAGATTCTTATTGTGTGGTCTGATCCAATCAGTGTGCTTGCTCACCGGGTACATGCAATGGAAAAACGTACCAAAAACGTATGTCAACATTTAAATGTTTTTTTTGGATGATGACGTGATCCTATGTTGCACTGCTTTGTATATATGTTTAGGCTGTTGCTTTAAAGGATATTTCACCTAAAAATGAAAATGATCTCATCATTTACTCACCCTCATGCCGTCCCAGATGTGTATGACTTACTTTCTTCTGCAGAACACCAACAAAGATTTTTAGAAGAATATTTCAGCTCTGTAGGTCCATACAATGCAAGTGAATGGTGACAAGAACAAAAAGTACATAAAGGCAGCTCTAAAGTAATCCATTTGACTCCAGTGGCTAAATCAGTGTCTTCAGATGTGATTTAATGACAGGTGTGGGTGAGAAACAGATCAATATTTTAGTCCTTTTTTTTTACTATAAATCTCCATCTTTGACCAGCCCCAACCAGTAGGTGGCTGAATGTTAAAATGAATGTCACTCCCACACCAGAAAGTGTAGATTTACAGGGAAAAAAAAAATAAAATAAAATATATATATATATATATATATATATATATATATATTTCTTTCTCTAAAATTAGTTTCTCACCTACAGCTATCATATCACTTCAGAAAATAACCACTGGAGTCTTATAGATTACTTTTGTCCTTTTTGGGCCATCTGAGTTCTGGTCACCATTCACTTGCATTTATGGACTTCAGTTTTTCCCACATGAATTTGTGAGACTGTAGTGGTTGACCCTGGACCCTCTAGGGCTCCCCTGTAAGAACATTTTTTACGTTTTAAAGTGAAATGTGTCAATCTGGTGCACTATGAGAGCAAAATTAAGAGGCTAGGTCTATGAAAACGTTGTGCTCTTGTAAACAATTTGAGCTCTAGTATTAACTAATTTAATTCAAAAACTCAACTGAAACTGCTCTGACCTACTGCCCCTTTCTCTGCTGTCAAAATAACTTGCTGTCGACAATCGTCCAAACTCGTCCAAAGTCTCCTCTGGTGCCCCTCTGGGAAGTACCTGCCCTGCTGCCCCTCTCTGCATGTCTGTCCCTCTATGAGAGTCAGCTGAGGCTCTCTTCTGCTACAAAGAAACAAGTAACGTTAAAATTCCGCTGTTAGTCCTGTTTATCTCTTGACAAAAGACTATGAATAATTTGATTTGCTATTGACTTGCCATCGAAGCTGTTTCTTCCTCATCTGGTGGTGGATTTCACTCTCTCTTAAAATATGAAACAATGCTCATGATCTGAAATCAAGGGTTAAGACATTTAAGCTTAAAAGAGTAGCGTTACTTCAACTTGATCAGTTAACATTGCTAATAGCCTAGCGTTACATCAGGGCTTGACATTAAGCATTGTCATGTGCTTGTTTTCCGGACAAGTAAATTGGTTTTTCACTTGTCCTGAGAGAAAAAAGGACATTTAAGTTACACGCTCAAGTAACTTGTCAGGTTACATGTTTCCTAAAATTATAACCTAATAGTGTACCTGCGCAGTCAACTCAATTCTCTGCTACAGAAATGTAAACGACACTGTGTAGGCGAGGAGACTATTGTCCTATGGTAATTATTTTATGTTACGTATTGTAGTCAAATAAAGAAAAGCCTCCATCGCCACCATTTCCAGTAGGGGTGCTCACACTTGGAATGAGATCAACTTTTTCATCATGTTATTGCTGCAAGATCTTCCATGTACAATAAAGGCTATACATTATCTTAATACCAAAATTGCTACGACCCCTGGAGTCTCGAGTTCGAATTCAGGGCGTGCTGAGTGACTCCAGCCAGGTCTCTTTAAGCAACCAAATTGGCCCGGTTGTTAGGGAGGGTAGAGTCACATGGGGTAACCTCCTCGTGGTCTCACACTCAATTGGGCACGTGGTAAGTTCAAATGTATTTGACCGTTCAGGTGCGCATTGGCGCGCCATTTTTGGAACAAGCGCATGTTCAGCACATACACATACGCCACCTGTCAATCAAACGGGGCACAATTGTTACTAGAGCTCTAGTGAATTATAAAATAATTAAGTGATGCTCTGACTGACTCTGAGTGAGAGATGCAATGGTGCAAAACACAACGTTAGAGATCTTTTATGTTATTAGAAGTGTACAAATATTTTCGGTTCATTATGAAACTGCGGAGGGACAAATTAGACTGGCGGGATGCCACGGTGTAGGTAATTAATGGGAAACACTGGACCTACAGAGGAACTACATTTGTTTTCTGCAGAAGAAACTGTAAATAATGAGATCATTTTCATTATTGGGTGTACTATCCCTTTAGGGAAGCTGGTTTCCATTAGCATGTGTGCTGCCAGTTATTCTCGTGTGATATTGTCGATTGGCTGTTAGCCGGCACGGATGGACCCGAGGAACACTTGGAATTGGCACATGTCACCCATTGATTTTAATGGTGCAGAAGAACAGCAGTGGCACGGCACAAATGATGCCCCCAGGACAGTCCACATCATTTGTCCTGAATGTCAGCATGGAGTTAATTCATCATGGCTGGAGACCTATTCCTGTTGAGACTGCGTCGCATTTAGCAAGGCTGTCTTGTGATGCAACAGATCAGTCAGAGCTGTGAGCTCTTGGATTTGAGTGTTTGTGATTGGATAGGAGCCATGATTGGGTCCCTGGTGCAGTATATTATTGATTATACCACGGTTTGCTGTCAGGTTAACAATTAATGCTGATAAATGATGCATTCTTATTGATATATCGTGTCAGTGTGGACACTAGATTGGGGTCACACTCAAGTGAGGTAGTATTTCAACCAGAGCAATGGTGTTTTCATCTTAAAAGCAACTTGCATAGCCATTGACTGCCAGATTTTAAAATCAGATGCTTTTTGACAAAACATCTGTGTTAGATAGCAATCCCAGTACAGAAGAAAAGGAGACACAACTTTTTCCCATGGACCTGCTCAGACACGAACACTTTCATTCCTTCACGCACTCAAACTGCAGAAATGCCTTTGTTTTGCGAAGTCACAACGTTGAATGCTCCCCTTCAAGCTATGTAACCGATGTACTGATTGCAGAGCAGAGATTAAGTAGGAATGTTTGCATTTGTTTGTGTAAAATGTGATGGAAGTAGTTGTGTGAAGTGCAGTTACGGGTAGTTAGGTGGAGGACTTCATTAAACCCTGAACGGGCACAATAGAAGAAGAGCGATCAGGAAAGACTGAGAGGTGTTGTGGAGTGGCCACAATAGCATAATGTCATAATACTGCTAATCCTCTCAACAAGCCATATGAGAATCTCATTAAATACAAACATGCACGCAAACTATAGTTGAACTGGTATTGCACTTGTAGTGTCACTATTTTTAACATTAGTAGGAAAACACATTGCCGTTATTGGACGAGGCATCTCTGGAACTAATGCCCCTATGTTCATTATTAACATTCACTCAGGAGAACTTAATGGACCTTAGTCAAAGTAGAAACGATATTTAATTTAACGCAAATGTAAACATGACTGTAGGCATTTACTTAACATTATGTAACTTGGTGTAGATTGTTCGTTCTGCAGATGAAACATCGTCATGTCACGAAAAAATAGTTTTAATTATAAATAAATTGAAATTAAAATTGTCACTAAGCCTACATTTTTTGTGTGTGTGTGTGTGTGTGTGTGTGTACTTTGTGTTACATAAATATATAAAACATTTTAAACATGGCAATATACTTTTAAAACATACAAAAGTAATAAATAGTGTTATTTGAACTCATTGCAAATGTTGTCAGCCACTGACTGCATTTGAGACAAATATTTCTTTCCTCCAGGGGGCGCTTGACGTCTCAAACCAAATCATCCACTCATCTGTGTTTAAACTTTAGAGTGTTTTATCTAATTGGAGACATTTTTACTCTGGATAGTTATTTTTAATAAAAACTGATTTCTACAATGATTCATTCCTGTGAATGGAAATCTGCCTCCGCAGTATCTATAAAAGCATTTTTAAAATCCTCATCCAGTAATAATAAATGACTGTGATTTGGCCAATCCTGTCTACGTGCTGTTTCGGGAGCTGCCTGAAATTCTGGACAATAATGTACATCTGATTAGTGATTACAGTGCTGAAGATGGAAAGCTGGCAACCGGATATGGCTGGTACGGTCTACTTTTTAATGCCACCTGACACTGTGCATGGGTTTGATGGACACTTCTCAAGGCCAGTTGAGATACTTGTTAAACAGCCGATTAAACATCTTTACATCGGTCATTTTGATGCACAATTCAAACAGTAGGAAGAGGCCATTCGGCACATTCCATCTGTGGGATAAAGTCCAAATTACCAAAAGTGGAGATGAATGTTTTATATTGAAATCCTTGGTCTTTTGGCGCATCGACACAGGTTTATTATTAGCATTCAGACACTTCAGTGGTTCTGTAGGAAATTTAATTAATTCAGGAGAAAGAGTCAGGCAGACATTCGCGCTGTCCTGCTCATCGTGGGTAATGCTTAGTCTGCTTTTTTTAAACTATAACTTTAAAAAGAAAACAAATTATTAACATCTTTTGGCAAGCAATAAATGGGCATATAACGATGTATAGAATAATCAGATTTGGAATATATGAAACCACTGAATATAGTGTGTAGGCGATGCATCAGGGATTTGATGTCCTGGTGTTTATGAGACTAGAAGCCTCCCCATTTTAGGCCTGTCATCCCATATCAAGTGTGTTTACTACGACACTCCTCCCTAGCTGGCTGTGATTCTCCGTGGTCTGAGCAATGCCATAACTCATCTGTGTTCAGCAGTAGTTGTAGGCTATAGCTACAAAAGCTTTTGTTTTGCTTTTGGTCTGAGCCAAGCATTGTAGTGAAATCTGGTTTGGTAATCTGAGGAAAGCTGCTTTGTTTTTTGTTTTTTTTCTTGTGTCGGGTAGATTCCCTGTGTGTCCCTGTAACCTCGGTTACCCCTGTAATGATCCGGATTCTGTTAGTATGGTCTTTTAGTCGTAGTATTTGAGGGCATGATAAAAAATTAAACACAATGTCCATCGTTGTTGTTTTAAGTATTCTAGGATCAAACTGACCATGTCCAGAGAGCAGAGTGGCCGATACAATGCCAATATATCACACAATTTAATATAGTAAATAACATAAAATTGCTCAAATATTTAAACTGGATAAGCGATGTACACTTTACTCTTTTACTTATGTCCACTTCCAGACGAACTCTGGTGCGTTTCGATTGATATAGGAACGCAACATGGACCAAAGACGTCTAAACGGACAAAAAACAGGAAGGAAGTAATTTGCCTAATACTGACCTCAAGTATACCTGGTTCTTCTCGTCATAGGAGCGATGTTGACCATTACAGTTCGGGACAGGCATCGGAACCGCCGTCAGCCGTCCTTGCTGTTTTGACTCCTTTACACATTTCATTAACTCTTTGTTTGTTCTCAGCTGGTAAAAATACCACCATGTATACATATAACAAGTGCATTTCGCCCAGCAGCCAGCATTGTTTTGGATGATCGGCAATTTCCTTAAAAAAAAAACACGTCATAAAATCTGTCCAATCAGGTTGTGACTTTTCCCTGATGCCTTTGGTTTTGAATGCTAATGCCTACACACTACATGACTTTCAAAGACATCGTATGGTACCGTTCATATTACACAACTGTCTGTCTTGTCATTGAAGTTGTGGCGTTTTCAAATTACACTAGGAATCGACGATAGGGGTGAACACATTACAAAACATTTCACTAGTGATGAATCCCCGACAACTCTGCCCGGACTCCAAATTACGTTTCACAACGGAGTACACGCGGGATGTGATACGAAAACAAATGCATGATCATATGTTATGCGTTTCAGAATATGATGCGCATGTTTTTAATCATATATTTTATTGGTTACAATATGAATAAGTACCTCCTACTGTAAAATCTACCTATTTGCTGACCTGACTGTCCAAGAGAATTGGCAATTTCTCTTCAACTCTTCTCTTTCTCCATCCGGTTGTGGAACAGTTCAGAGGAAACATCAAATAACCGCTGGTGCTCCTGCCGATGTTCCACTAATATTTCCTCCATTTCTTCGGTCCAATGAGACTTTCTTGATACCGCAGCCGCTAGTTGATGTTCTGTTGTGGGTACATCAGGACTCCTCCCACTGAAACTTCCCGCCCCATTTCTTGCTCTCTCATTGGCTGTAAGTCAACGTTGCAGTTGTGTTCAGTCAAAACATATTTCACACTGCATGATTTGGAGTCGCAGACAGGGCCAGATATTTAAAATTCTAGATTGTGTCGCCGATGTCAGCGAGCTTCGACGCTTCTCTCAAATCGCATCTTTGATAATTCATACATCGCGATCGTCGCTCACGGGAGTGAGCTCCGATTTGCCTGATTTCATGCTTTTGTCAGCGATCTCCACAAAACTGTCTGCGAGCGAAAATCGGACTTAAAATCGTGTAGTGTAAACTCTGCAGAAGCGAACCAGGACTAAATGTATCATTTTTTTTGGTCCGGACCAAGTGTGAACGCACCCTTAAACTGGTGTTTAAGTGCACAATGAGCATGCGGATATGCTTGTTCAGTCTACTTTATTAGCGGTTTCTTTTTCTTCTCTTTGCGTGAGCTTAAATGCTTTCATTCTACACTTTTTGGTTTTCACGCATTGCTTCAAATGTTTAAAACAAAAAAAACACGGGACATGATATAAGCTTGTTTTGGATGTAATTAGAGGCTTGTTTTTCTTTTTTAAATGGCTTTATGACTAAAAAAAAATATCTTAATGACCTTCATTTAAATATTAGTTAATGTTTGAGTATTCGTTGTTTATGAGCTTAAATATTCGAATAGCAAATTATTGATGAATGCCCATCTCTAGTCCTGACTCAAACCTGACTTGGCTGAACCGTCTGAATCACGCATCAGACACGTCACTTCATTTTTGTTTTCCATGCCTGCACCTCTACAGTAAGTTAGGCTTTATGCGGCACCTCATATCTATCGCGGGGAGGGAGGCAATGTGCGTGGAGCGGGATTGGAAGCATGTAGCTCTGATTGAGCTTTATTCCCGCTCTAGAGAGAAATAGTATTAGCACGCTTTATTTCTGCTCCGCGCGTATGCTCACACAATCACTTAGCCAGATGTCAGATAACTAGCACAAAGATTTAGCTCTCGGTCCGGACTGGACTGTCCTTTGGTCCGAATCCACCTATTAAGTACCCCTGCTCTAGATGGACCTTTTTTTGGTCGTCTGCAGAGAGTCGATACATGTTGCTAATTGCAGACTGTACATTGTTTTTCAAGTTTCATGTAGAAGAAATGCTGATTTGTTAAAAGTCGTAAAGGCTTGGTAAAGATTTATTCTTGGGGTGGGGGGCGACTGTGAGAGATTCTGGCAACTTTTCCCAGCTTTTGCTTTAATGTTGTTTTTTGCAGTATGTTTCCTGTACACTCGACCATGTGTTGTCTCCCTGGGACACCCAGAGTTTATCAGCATGAAATGACAATGGAAGAGGTTTATTTCTGTCACTCAAGAGGAGGGAATAACGTTTTGTGGCCCAGATTTTGTGTTTCAGTCAATTTTGCCAAACAACTTCTTTGAGTTGAAGTCTATTATGAAAAGTGTAAACTGGCTCCATCTCTAATTCTCTGCAATACTGTTCTGTGGGTTCCTTTCACCCTGCGTCAGAAGTTACCGCCGTGGATGCATGAACAGAATGAGAGCAGCATGACTGGTTCGTTATGAAGAAGTTATGCAAGAAAAGGTCTCGTCTTGATCCCACACACATACTCACTCTGTTCATCCTCCCTCTTATCAATCCTTTTCAATCTCACGCACCCACTCTCAATATACCTTAGTCCTCTCCTCACTCTTGCTTTGCTCACTGCATTTCATCATTCTCATTTTATTTCTCTCTAAGTATTCCTCCTCCTCTATTCTCTTCCCAGTGTTCTTCCGCTGGCCTTGTTCCATGTTCACCCACACACACATGCATTTGCATTCACACTGATCTTTTCTGTAGTGGCATTCTGTAACTCCACGCTGGGTGTTTGGCATTGTCCAAATCGCATTGGGATGAGGGGAAAACAGCCCCGGCATGATTTGGCCACGATTGCAGACTATTTTAGACCATTTTGGTCTGTGCCAAAGAGCACATTCCGATTCGTGAAAATGGGAAAATCTGCTCGTAGACATTATCTGTATGATAATATTGGCATGATCTGACACAGCCACCATATCTAGAAAATGTGATTGAGTTTGTTTTCATATCAAAGTGCAAAACATTTAGAGAGTTTGCACAGTGTGTTTTGAATGGATTGAGATTGAATGTGTGCTTGTTTTTGTGAAGAGAGACAAAGTTTGGAGTGGTGTATTTTTTTGCATTTTTTTTTGTGTTTTTTCTGACTTCTCACGACACGCTGAAACAGCCCATAGTCCTGGAACAAAACTGAGAGAGGGCATTAGTCAGGGCACTATAAATTTAATGGGCAAACTGAAAAAAGAGTTGGCCGAGAAGAGAGGGAACTCTGGAGGTAGGATAAGATAAATGTGAAACTATGAGACAAAGGCCGAAATCTGGACCAGCGACGGGAACGGAATGATACACGCTGATCTTGTTGCAGGGTGACGCATCAGGCTGGAGCCTTAAGCTCCGATGAACATGCACGTTGTTCAACCCATCAGCCAAATAATTCGGGAACTGACAACTTTCCAAATTCGACTGCCTAAATCACACACACACAGTATAATCTCTGGCCAATGCACGTTGGCAGTACTTTAGGTGGGTTTTCAAAGCGTTTGGTGTGGATGACTAAGGGAGTCGTGAGTGTTATTAGCCCACAGACACGGCTGGGTAAGACGGAACAGCTTGTTGGAGGTGTAGCAGGTGGTGCCGGATCTGTTTCTGCTGTCAAAAACCACTCACGTAGTGCCACTCATTCAGTACATCATCAAACATGTAAAAACAAATGACTGTGCCTCTAGTTATTCATCTATGAATGACTGGAATGAGGTTGAAATCTGTTGTTTTTTTTTTTGTTTTTTTTTTTAGTCGTTAAATAGGCCATATTCTACAGTTCTACAGTATAGTAGCATTTCATGTTTCCCCGGAGTCCACTTATGATTATAACCGATATAATCATTGTTAAAAATTTGGTCGGTAAAGCTAATCGATTGGCAATTAATTCATTTCAGGACAAATACATTCAGTAACCATGCCAGCAGTCTTTGATAAGGCCGTCTGTACAGTCATCGGCCCCTAGAGGGCGCATGACACTGCACGTCATGTCTTGTCAGAGTGTCAGAGAAGAAGAGCAGCATAGATGAAGATGAAGCGCACTCAATGTAATCAGTGATGGAGCGTTTCTCTGTAAATTAACATGATTGTTTCTGCATACACTTCGATAGCGTGTTTTAAGTACAGCATAAAAACAAGCACAGTTGATCCGCTGGTAAATGTTTAAAAAAAAAAAAAAAAAAAAAAAAAAAGCACGCTAAAACTTTTCACCTAGTATTGTGTCATTATTTTGAATTTAAAACACCTTTATGCACAGAACTTGTTTTTTTTTATATACTGTCGGCTAATTCCGTGACTGCCGTCTGTCTTTTTAGATGGTGTGGAAAAGCAGCTTTAATAAATAAAAGGATGTCGCACCATGATTAAATTAATCGCAAACAGTGGCCATTTATTTGTTCTCCTTGCACTTGTCGATGACCGGTGCATGATACGAGATATTTGTGTTTGCACTCCTGAAAGTGTCACGTTTGCATCATTTGGATCTATATGGCGTTAAAATCAATCCATAGTCACATACAATAAATTGGCTTTCAATACTGTCGTCATGGTAACACAGGTTAATGATTGGGGCAAACTCTGTCATGTGACACTACATTTTTGCATTAATGCCAATTTTGTCGACAAAAGTGTTTCCAAACCAGTTTTTCTCGACATTTGATGTATCGACATAGTTTATGCGCTTGAGTTAAACAGAAAAATATTATGTCGACATTTGTGACATTTTATCGTTAATGTGGATTTCCATCAGCTTTATTTTGATGCGCTAAAACGTTTTCCTTGGATGGAAACGTAGTTATAGCTGGTACATACAGGCTGTTTTTGCTACCGTCCCTTTTAAAGCCCAAAGTATGCTTCGGTCAGATGCGAATGCTTGGCGTAGTGGGTCCAAAAGGTGTCAACACTTACCGTTGAGCTGTTGTTGTCGCAAAGAAGCACTTAAATATGATGTAATCACCTGTAAACAACAGGTGAAGGTGGAAATAATGACAGTTGATGTGCACGTCTGTGAGGAGGTCAGGAGATACCTGCATTCGACTCTGAATAAGTATGAAGACATCTTTATGTGTCTAAACTCCTGAAGAGAAATACTCCATTATCTCATAGCAGTCGTAGAGCACATGTGCCAACCATCTGTGCATGCATGCAGAGTCAAATGAAGTTGACTTTCAAAGGTAAGTGTTCGACTGTACGCAGAGGCTAACCTTTTGCCTGAATGACTTGTTTTTGCAGGTCAGTTTAAAGAAATGGTTTGAATGGACAGGGGATGGAGCTGTCAACAGATGCAATCAAACTCTTTCATTTCAAAACAGCACGAAAAATCCTGACACTAACTTGGATCATGTGCACATTGAAAGGGCAATCATACATTTGCCCCGATGTCATTGAAATGCTTTCAGAGATTTACGACAGCTTGTCACATTAAACAATACTTTTACTCATCACACTCGTACAAACAAAACAACAGATTCTGTGTTCTTCAAAATGCATCAAAACATGGAAAGTTTTTCCAAACTAGGTAAATTCCTTTACAGCTTTAAATATATTAATCTTTTGTATTGACAATGGAAGGTCCATACAGTAAACCACAATAAATGTTTGTAGAACAGCGCCACCTACTGTCCAGGGATGAAATGGTTTTTCATTTGTATTCGTTGCAGTCTCGGTGTGAATAGCCCCATTGTTGGCAGATTTGGTGTGAACGGGCCTAAAAGCATCTTCTCCCTTCAAACAGAACAGCCTCTGGACTCCCTATTGGGCATTACACCTTTTTGGGATAACTTGTTTTCCAGTCAGAACCAGAATGATTATGGTATTAGAAGTTATAGGGAAACACAACTAGAAAAGTCAAGAAAGAATAAGATATAGCCGCACACACACACATATATTATTATGTCAGTGTAAGGGGGTTAAGATGGGCAAGGAGGCGGTGAGAACCGGCTTGTCAGTATAAATAATATTTAATAACAAACTTAAACATAAACACATACAGGGCAGCCGCCCGTAATTCTCTCTCTCTCTCTCTCTCTCTCTCTCGAACATCGTCACCGACCGCCTTTATCCCTCGCGCGACCCATCAGGCCGATTGGGGACCGGGCGTGCAACATTCCAGCCCGACCCCGCCCCCCACCGCTCCACACTCCTCCCACAGTTACCTCAGGCCGGGGGCCACCGGTGCACCACACAGCCACAGGTTAAGGCTAAAACTTAAACTACACAAGCACATTATCACAGACGCTACGCAAGCTCGACTTTGTGCTAGTTGTGCTCAAATGTGTCAAACCACAATTCATAGCACAAAACAAGTATGCATGGCATCCTCAATGTTGCCACAAGGGGCGCTTTTCCCTTTCAAGCCAACTACTGTCATGGCGGAGCAACAGTTTGAAGTCTCAATATATTTATAGCAACTTTATTGAATAAAACACGTACAGTTTAATGTCACGGAAGTTTGAAGCTAACTCAAGCCCCCTTGAGTACTGAGGGTTGTTCCCGCCATGGTAACGCAAGAAAGTACATTAAGCATATTCAGCTGCACATTGGCAATGCCAATTGCCCACATCTGCGGTGGATGTGGAAAAATGATGCTTATAAAACAAAGTAGTAGTAGATAGATTGATTGATTCTGAAGGGTGGGGATTGTTAAAAGTGTTGAAACAAAGCACAATCTGATGTAAACAGTTAATCTCATTGAGTGCTGAGCTTTTACTCATTGTTGTTCGTGTCTTCCGATGTTAGTGGAGGATAAGTTAAATTAGGTGTGTGTGTGTGTGTGTGTGTGTGTGTGTGTGTGTGTGGGCACAGAGGGCTAATTTTGGACCAGCAGCCGATTAATCATATTGTTCGTCAGTAATCTGATTATGGCATTGCTTCGGAGGACAGATAAGCACATCAGTGTATGACATGGAGCTCATTTACACCTGGTGTAAAGATGCGTCTCTGGTGACCTGATCACATGTTGTTAGGTAAGACACATCACCGTTTACACCTGGTCACTAAATGCATCTTCTGAGACCACTTGTGGTCAGATTTTGTGGGGAGGGTCTCTGATTTAATGAATATTCTGTCATCATTCGCCATCATGTTTTTCCAAACCCTTATGACTTCTATGCATCACAATAAGGAGATTTTAAACACAATGTTAGCCTGAGTCACTATTTACTTTCATTACTTGTTTTTTCTCCATATTTTGAAAGTGAATGGAGACCGAGACTGTCAGTCCCTAAAATTCTGTCTTGCATATTTTGTCACCACATAATACAAAGGGTCACACAACATTTTTGGAACAACATGAGGGTAGGGAAATGATGACATAAATTATGGCTGAGCTATCACTTTAAAGGGATAGTTCACTCTAAAATGAAAATTCTCTCATCAATAACTCGCCCTCATCCCAGATGTGTATGACTTTCTTCTGATGAACACACATTCTGATTTTTAGAAAAATATTTTAGCTCTGTAGGCCAAAATACAGAATATTTATGCTCCCAAAAGCACATAAAGGCAGCATAAAAGTAATCCATAAGACTCCAGTAGATAAATTCATGTCTTCAGAAGTGATATGATAGGTGTGGGTGAGAAACGGATCAATATATTGTCTTTTTTTTTTTGCTAGACATTATTTTCATTATTTTCAGGAGGCGATATGCATGAAGAATTTGAATCACCAAAAACACAAGAAGAAGAATGTGAAAGTGATCTGTTTCTCATCCACACTTATCACATCACTTCTGAAGATACTGATTAACCACTGGAGTCTTATGGATTATTTTTATGCTGTTTTATGTGTGGTTTTTTTTTTTTTTTTTTTTAATTATTTTTTTTTGTTAACTTTAAAATGTTGCCACCCATTCACTTGCATTGTATGGACCTACAGAGCTGAGACATTCTTCAAAAAAAATCTAAATTTGAGTTCAGCAGAAGAAAGAGAGTCATACAGATATGGGGGTGGCATGAGGGTGAGCAAATGATGAGAATTGTAATTTTTGGGTGAACTGTCCCTTTAAGGGCTCTTGTCAGATCTGGATCCATAAGAAGAGAGGTTTGGAAACATATATATATATATATATATATATATATATATATATATATATATATATATATATATATAATGCTGAAATATAAACCAAAGCAAGATCATGCTTTATTAATGCCTACTTTAGCTATTTTATAGCTTTTAAAGTCCTGCATGGATTCTTATTTCAGTGTAGTTACAGTTTTCAGTTTCGTAAGTATTTAGATCATTAGTTCTGTACAGCAGTACCGCCGCTCTCTAAATGCAGAGAATGCAGCCTACGTAGGGCACCAACTCTGATTGTAGAACACTCGCTGTGTCTGAAACTGCCCCCTATCCACTATATAGTGCACTATTTCAAGTGTCCGCCATTTTGTAGGAGTGTCTGAATTCTGATTGAGCCTCTCGTTCCCTACTTTTGTTCACTCATTCTTACCCACAATGCACTCTAATTTCAAGTGTACATTTCAAGTACTCTCGATGACGGTTAATTTCCCACAATCCACCACAGGGAATATGTAGGAGCTGGGAGTTTACTGCTTCCTTCACTCCTGCAATGTTTTATTTCATGCTGAATGTAGTAAATTACTTTGACAAATCATTACTGGATTAAAATAACATAATAACATATAGAGAGACAAAACATACAGATACATTTTAAAATATACTCTTTATTTGATCAAATGTGTTTACTCTGTATATTAACACACAGTATCAATTAAAAATGACAAACAGAATTACTATTTATTGTATTAATATATTATTTAATAAGAATTACAAGACCCAAGTTCATCTGTGACGTTGTTTCTGCGACAGCCGCAGAGCTCCGACACTCGGAGTGAGGTCTGTTGGCACTCCAGTTGTCAATCACGTAAACAGCAGAGCAAAAGGTATTTACACTTAACTTGGATGATTACATGGATTTATACAGTTAATCCGCACGAAGTAGCTGCAGTAGTTTCCAGTAAACTGATGTCATAAGAGCCCAGTTACATTTATTACCCCAAAAATGGCCATCTCATTATGCAGAAAAGCCCATGTTAGACTTGGAGCCAAAACTTACCTCAGCGTGCTGACTTAAATTGAAGATGAGATTTTAATCTTGAAATATTAGCTTGTCTTGGTGTTAAAAGAAGGCATTGCATGACGAATCTATTCTTTTTTTTTTTTTTCACTTTTGAAGAGTTTGATGCTGCAGCAGTGATCAGTTGAGTGACAGTCCGTGTCCGCGCGCGCAGCTGTGTGAACTTCCGCTCTTGTAAAAGTCCCGTTCAATAAACTCTCAATAAATTACACATGTACTAAAATTTAAAGTACAGAACAGTACCCACTTTTAAAAGTACTCTAAAAGTATTTTTTTTTTTCAAAAGTTACTGAAGTACATGTAAACAATTAAAAGTAGCGTGTTACTACCCACCTCTGCAGAGGGACAGAAGTAGATCTGTGCTGTGAGGCGTTCTAAGAGGACAAATCCACTAAAATCCCTCTAGAGACTGAAGATGTAAAGTTAAGCTTCTCCATTTAACTGGAGAGTAGTGCATGTTGAGGTAAAAGGCTGCCCAGATAATAAGAGAGAAAGAGAGAGAGAGAGAGAGAGAATCACAGAAGGACAGGAAGGAAGAACATAATACAGTGGAATTCCAGAGGAAAAGGGAAGGCAAACAGAAACAATGGAGTAAATCAAAGCCAAACAGCCCCAGATTACTTTTCTTTGGTTAGAAGCGTCCGCATAATGGCCAAGAACGGACGAGGCATTAACACGACCAGCAGAGAGAGGGTGTGGTTGATTTGAATGTGGTCACTCCTATGCCAAATATCCTCTGTAAAGTGATGAATCCTGAGGAAATCACAGTGGTGTAAAACTCACTCCACTCACTGTCACCAGAGTTCAGTGGAAGAATGGAGAGGAAATGTCATGGGGTTCAATGTTGCTTGTTTACCCCTGTATATATAAAATGAGTCTATATCTGACAAACATCCCAATGCCAATAACAACGCTCATTGACAGACGACGTTCAACAATATCAGCAAATGAAAAATGTCCCGTTTGGCCGATTTGTTTCTTGAGGGCGCCGAAAAGCGACTGAGACATGTAAACGACCAGTCACGGTTTGTTTTGTTGTTACGTGGCATCATGTTACTACAATAATAGACCGGTGTTCAACAAGGTGTCGTTTAAATGGACATATAAGAGCCGTAACAGTGACTCCAACACAATCGAGGGTTTATAATCATGGAGGTTCAATAATATTTCAAATCTGACATAAAATCTGTCAACAATGGGATATTTTGCTGCTTTAACTCAAATTAAAGCTGAAGTTAAACTTCCTGAATTTCTGCACCACTTAACAAAATTGCAATAATAACTATTATTGTATTGTTCCCAAATAGACCCGCCCCAGCTCATGTCATTGGAGTCAGTGTTGTTGTGTCAGGCTGAACAGGTCACTCAAGAAACAGAATTTTTATAGGGCCACAGAGACACAGTGTTTGGGGTTTTTGATTAAATTAATCTACAAGTGCTGTCACAATTATTTAGCAAAAAACAG
Organism: Moxostoma hubbsi; assembly: GCA_032164185.1. Lineage (NCBI taxonomy): Eukaryota > Metazoa > Chordata > Actinopteri > Cypriniformes > Catostomidae > Moxostoma > Moxostoma hubbsi. The sequence continues at coordinate 2,338,829 of JAVLUX010000017.1, read as the reverse complement.
TTAATCACGATTATTAATCCAATTGTTCTATTATTTGAGCACTTTTTAAATAAATACTGAATAATAAAAACTAAAATAAATAAATACTGTTGCCACTGCTTAGATCTTGATACTAAAAGAACAAAAAAATCTAAAATTACATTAAACTGCAAACTAGTAAATTTATTCATTTTGACCAAAATTAAAATTAAGGCATGTTTTGCTCATTCTTTACTGCTAATAGAAACAGTTACACGGGCACCCTTTAAGATCCATTCTTTAAATTATTATTATTATATCCCCATACCCTACAGTAATGTATAGGATAATAGTAATATATATATATATATATATATTTCTTAATAATTGAGCATGCAGAATTTCTGTACAGTCTCGAGTGTTTATTTTGAAGGAAGCCTGATTTATCAATGAAGCCCATGTGTTGTTTCTGTGTGTTACCATCAGAGGTGACATTGGCGTTTGTGCTCCTTCCGTACGTGGAGAAATGCTCTCGTCTCTTCCTCGCGCTACACAACCCCGGTGCCATGGGGCTACTTTAGATTTGTTACACATTTGTTATGGCCAAATATATTTGGAATTAGGCAAATGTGCAATTGAGGTAAATGCGTAGTGCTTTAAAATAACCCTGTCAGTGCACGTTAGCGCATATTAGCGGCGTGCACGAACCGAAGCCAGAGCACAGCTGTTCTGTATAAAACGTACATTATCAAAGCACGAGATGGAGTTCATTTAATGTGCATCGAGCACAGAACGATGTATCATTATACTCGCGCGCCACACTTACGAGACTCATAAACATGGGCAGTGAGGTATTTAAGCGCGTGCTCGAAAGAGAAACAGTGATTGGTCACGTGAGGTGAAAACGGACTAGGAAAGAGCTTGCGATTTGGCCGATCATCCGTGAAAATGAACAACAGTTTGCAACTTTACCTGGCTGATACCTTCTGTTTGCTAGCCCACTACTATTGCAGACAATTAAGCTTAATTAACCGTGAGGGGCAGAAATTGTGATCGCGATTAAAATACGATTAATTGTGCAGTTTTGTGTCTCCGTCCATCGATTATGTGATCGCTTACAGCATTCACCATTCAGAATTCTTCTTTTCAGACTACATTTCCCATGAACGCACTTTCACACAGCCTCTTTGCCTCACTTAGGTTATGAAATGCAGATCAGCCAGCCCCAAACATCTTTGTTTTGCACACATACTGATGGCAAACCATTTAAACTTGGGTTTGTGAACAAGTGTGAGTGTGGTTATGGGCATTTAGTTTATTTTAGTTCCTTAGGTTGAATTAGGATCATCATGATGCTAGTTACTGCAATACTTAAAGAGCCCCACAAGCTACAAAGGTCCTGATTGGTTCCTGGTCTGTTGCTATGGAGGGGAGGATGCCTTCTTATTGGTCAATGCTGCCTGGCCCACAGTTGTTCTTTTAATTGTTATGGGAAGAGACAGGAAGTGGAAGGTCATTATTGTTGGGTTGAGTGATCGATTGATTTTTAATGAAAGTGACATGGGTGTCCTCTGTCTCTCTGTTACATATCTTTGCCTGTTTGGTTTAGAGAATTGGAATGGGGAGGCGGAGCATTGATCATTAAAGATAATTACTACCTGTTTTGTATGACCGTGAAAGAGAGAAAATAGGGAGGAAGTGAAAGAAAACGGAAGGGAGAAGCATGACCGAACAAGCAATTGGTACACTCCTGTTTGTGACTTAGGGCCTTACATACCAGCAGTGTTGGATAGATGGATGGATGGATTGATTGATTGATTGATTGATTTTTCATAACCTCATATGACCCAAAATGTTCTCAAAGATACCTTGAAATAATGACCCCCAGTATGATGTCACAAAGTCGCAGAAGTAGAGAATGAGATGTTTTTGCAGAATGGTTTTAATGAATGCTTTTTCTTTTTTTTTTTTTGCATTAGGAAGTTTTAAGTTCTGAAATATACAGGATGTTTTTATAGTGCTGTACAATAAAAATGCACATGTCATGACCCCTTTAATAGTTATATCTCTGTTAACACTGTTTAATTTGCTCTCTCTTACAGGTAGATTCATATGGACAGGATGTGTGCCCTGATTTCCCTGCCCCTCCCCGTTCCATCAACCACCTCCTCCACGTAACCGGTTCGCTCCACCCACCACGCTCACCATGACATCCACCCTGGAGACCCTAGCCTTTAAGCTGGCCCCTCCTTCCAGAGAAGCTGGATCGGAGCAATTGGACCCCTGTAACGATGGAGCGGGGCGGCGTTATGAGGTGGTCCCTTCAGTGGTCTGCTCGATGTGCTGTCTCTTTGGGATCATCTATTGCTTCTTTGGTGAGTCTGGTCTCAATGTGTGGTTCTTGTGCATTACCAAAATACAGTGTCAATGTTTCGTTGATGAAGAAACGCATATCAGAATTATTCTTCGAAGGGCCACGATTGTTGTTTTGAGATTTTTCTTTCTCTCTTTCTTTGATGCACTCGTGTTCTTAGTCTGAGAATTATTATTTTTTTTTTTTCTTGATTCTCAATATTGTTGAGGATCTAAATAAGGTCATCACTTGTATAACTGTACTCTGTGGCACTCTACTTGAGGCTGGGCACAGATTTAAAGAGGACTCTTTTGTAGCTTTTTCCTTTTTTCCCACTAAGTCAACTTATTGTAAGTCTTTAGGTTTTCTGGCACCAAAAACAGTCGTAATATAGTTTTACGTGACCATTGTCCACCCTCTCTCCGAATTAAACAAGTTTAAAGCTTAAACAAGTCTTTGTTACCGTTCCTTTTAAAAGTTCTATATGTAAATGATCTCTCTAATGATTGGCTGACCTATTTGAATGTGACATGAGCAGGTGTAGCATTTAAACTGGAATAGGTGTTTATACGTAAACATACAAAAAAAAAACCAGACCACCATGTTTGATTTGCTCAGATCTAAAAAATGCATAAAGGTGTTTGAATAATTTTTGGCATACTTCTATGACTTTTTGTAAACAACAAAATGATGTCACTGTGATGTCATCGTGAGCATCACTTGCTACAGATAAAGTCGATAATAAAAATGGGGCCACATGGCAAAAGTGAAGCAAATAAGTTTGCTGCCATTGAAAACTTAACTAAACAATTGACTTATTTGTTTATTTGTAGCAGTCTGTTGCTAACGACGACATCACAGGAACGTCATTTTGTTGTGTACGAAAAGTCGTTCAAGTACGCCAAAAATTATGCAAATGCCTTTTATGCATTTTTTTGATATGTGCAATCAAACATGGTGGCCCTATTATTTTTGGGCCAACCTATGTGTTACTATATTCATGGTTGTGACATCATAACCACCATGGTGATTTCTGAATGACCTGTTTTTGTAGCTTAACTTCCGTACATGGTTTTGAGATACATACTGTAGCACATTGAAACCTTTTATTCATTTATTTGGACCATACTGAGATTCATGATAAATCCCCTTTAACCTATTTTGGGCCACAGTCATCACCCTGTAAAGAAAGCCTTATGGTCTTGATTAGAAGTATTGTGCATAAAAAGGTGCCTGAGTGATTCACAAAGTCACATTGAAATTTCTTGGTTCGCTGATATTGATGGAAAGTGTTAATTTGCTGATGAAATGTGCAGAATTCAGGTATCACACTACTGCGCTAGTCTTGAGCTGTGAAATTGGACCCTGGAAACATTGGAAATAGATCCATACTTTATATTTCTCCCTTTCCCTCAACGTTTTACTCTTTGTTCTCACCTCCACCCCTGTCTCTCTCTTCGGCAGGTTACCGCTGTTTTAAGGCTGTGCTCTTCCTCACGGGTCTGATGTTTGGTTCTATAATCATCTTCCTGCTCTGTTACAAGGAGCGTGTATTAGACGCGCAGCTGAGCGTAGAGGCCAGTGTGGGCATCGGCCTGGGCATCGGGACCCTGTGCGGCTTGGTGACTATGTTGGTGCGCAGCGTGGGGCTCTTCATGGTGGGGCTGCTCCTGGGCCTACTGGTGGGCATCGGGACCCTGATAGGCATGGAGGAGATGTCATCCAACCCGACACGCTCGGTGTGGGTGCCCCTGGGCGTGCTGCTGGGACTGGGCATGCTGTTTGCCGTCCTTACCCTGCAGTGGCAGAGATGCTTTACTACGCTCTCCACGGCCGTGTTCGGGGCTGCCGTGATCGTCGTGGCCACAGATTACTTCGTGGAGCTCTTCGCGCTGGTGAGGTACATTTACGAGCGAGTTAAAACCGGCCCCCGTGAGCCTGTGTGCTGGACGACGTGGGTGGTCCTGGGAGCCTGGCCTGCTCTCGCCCTGCTGGGTGTGCTGGTGCAGTGGAGAGTAACGGCAGAGGGATACTCCCACACGAAGGGTGAGTCACTACAGCGAGGGACAGACAGTGTTAGGTGGGATATGAGACACAATGTTCTTGTGGATTTAGTGTTACAGAGAGGGCGAGAATTGTGTGCAGCATGGCAGATCGTTCCTGTCTGTTTGCGTGCTCTCAGGACTGTGTGACTAATGATCATAGAAACAATCGTGTGTGTGTGTGTGTGTGTGTGTGTTCATTTAGTAGATTATAAAAGGTTTATCTGCTTAAAGGTGCACTCAGTAACTTTTTTTGTTTGCCTCCTCTTGGTCTTACAGTGACACCTAGTGGTGTGGATGCAGCATTATTCAAAATCCACAGTTTTTAGTTGTCATTGTAGAAATTTGCTATTTACAAGTAGTAATTAATTTAATCCAAGTGTGAAAGAGTAGTATTCAGATGGTCATGTGATCCAAACATGGCTGCCCCCATGAGGGCGCCCCTGCCCCATGTAGAATAAGACAACTTGTATAGAAATGTTTAAAAATCTGGTTTAAAACACGTCAAGATCAAAGATGTGCAATCTTTTGAGTTTTTAGTTTTTAATTGTATTTTTTAAAAATTGTGTGGAAAAACATTTAGCATTTTGTAAAAAAAAAAAAAAAAATTATGAATTTAAAAATGTCATGTGGTGCAACCATCAATTAAAATGTATTAAATTAGTTTCCGTGCACTATATATTCAATATATAATATTGAATTATTTTATGGATTTTCTCCCCTTTTTCTTCCCAATTCGGAATGCCTAATTCCCAATGCTCTCCAAGTCCTCATGGTGTAGTGACTCGACTCAATCCGGGTGGCGAATCTCAGTTGCCTCCGCGTCTGAGACCGTCAATCCGCGCATCTTATCACATGACTTGTTGAGCGTGTTACCGTGGAGACGTAGTGTGTGTGGAGGCTTCACGCTATTCTCCACGGCATCCACGCACAACTCACCACACGCCCCACCAAGAGCACGAACAGCATTATAGCGACTACGAGGAGGTTACCCCATGTGACTCTACCCTCCCTAGCAACCAGGCCAATTTGGTTGCTTAGGAGACCTGACTGGAGAAAAATAAATATATTTTTAAATAGAATTGTTTCACTGCATTTGTTTTAAAATAAATGATAATAAGATTATTCAGCTCATGCCAAAAACAAATTTTTTTTTTCATGTATTTCAGCTTTCAATGAGATGAATTTTGCACCACATGACATTTTTGACTTTAAGCCCCAGAAAATTATCAAAATGCCTTTGAAAACATAGAAGAGGTGTGTTCAAGAAATTTTGTGTGAATTGCATTTGTATTTTTTATAATTTAATAGACGCAGAGAAATAAAATGAGCATCACGTCACTGACCCACATATGTTATTCATTATTTTAGGAGTAAACCCTTTTTTAATGAGGTAAAATTGAGCGTGTGCACCTTTTAAAGGTATAGTTCAACCCTCCAAAATATAATTTGGTTATAATTTACTCACCCTCATGTCATCTCAAACCCCTGTGACTTTATCTTCTGTGTAGTAGAAGATTATCCTGCAGTAAACATTCATTATAATGAAAGAGAACATGGATGGACACTGTCAAGCTCCAAAAATGACCAAAGAACACCCGTGAGCTAAATTCCAAGTCTCCTGAAGCCATACGATAGCTTTATATGAGGAACAGGATGAAACTTAAGTGGCTATTTACTGACAATTTTGTCCTTCTTCGCAGATCTTAATTTCTTAAGGTTTAAGTAATTGTGCCAGGTTTAACGTCATGGATGCCAACAGGTTGCCAACACCCTGCTGGCCAAATTGATGCCCTCCACAGAGTTCCGGGGGGGGGGGGGGTGATCGCGGTGGTGATCGCGTGATATGAGCGTGAAGCGATCATCTGCGGGGGGTTCAGGGCAGCCGGTGGACTTTCTGGGTAAGATCGTGCCCCCCTAGGGAGTTGGTGCCCTAGACTGCGTAGTCTGCATATATGGAGTGGCTGGACTGGATGCCGAACTCCATTTGTTTTCATGTCTCTCTTAACCGAGTGAGACACGGCTCATGAGAGTATGCAGAAGCGCAAATTAAATTGAACCGATATGACAGAGGGCAAGATTTCCAGTGAATACCGACTTAAATTTTCAGTGTGATCATCATGCAAAGTTATGGAATGGCTACAGAAGAATTGTAATACTGCGCACTACATTTAAACTACTTTTGCTGATGCTTTTTATTTTTTATCATTCTTGGTGCTTGACAGCACCCGTCCCCATTCACTTTGAATGCATGGAACATATCACACAGGACATTCTGCTAAACATCTCCTTTTGTGTTTCATGGATGACGAACCGGTTTGGAACGACATGAAGATGAGTAAATGATACAAGTATTTACATTTTTATCTGAACATTTCCTTTAAGCCTTTAATGTTCAAAATGAATTGTCTGTTTATATACTGTTATTACTGCATACGGTTCAGCTGTTGCACACACACACTCTGTTCCTTTCCATCAGTGATGATCAGTCGTCAGCAGCGACGAGTGCAGCTCATGCGCATCCGTCAGAAGGAGGAGAGGAGGGAGAGCAGCAGGAAGAAGAAGAGGAAGCAGACGCAGCACTCGCACACGCATGCTGCTAAACCCCTGCACCCAGAGCCCGCCTACCGCCGAAAACCAAACCCTATACGGCGCTATGATGGAGACGTGCTTTCTCCTGTGAGTCCATAAAAATCATCCCACACACGCATACTCGCAGACACTTGTACACTTTACTTGAGGGCACCACTCTGCTGTGCAATGGCAAAAAGCAATAACATTAACTAAACAATACACGCTAAATCAGAGTTTTATGTCAGTTTCAGTGATGCCGGATTTACTGCGTTTTGCCTTTGTAGGGCAGCAAGGAATTCTATTGAATCAAAAGAAACCAATAAAAATGTATAGTCTGCATATAGAAAATCAAACTTTTTTTTTAGGACCTTTTAAGATTTTACAATAAGGTTCCATTTATTAATAATAGTTAACGTCATTTGTTAATCTTGGTTAAAGGTGCATCAGTCATTTTTTTTTTTTTCCCCCCGTTAAAAAAGTTTTACACCTAAAGAATTTGCAGTTTTGTAACATATGTATAAAATCATGAGCACTCCATGACATGAGGACTCTAGTCATATCAGTAACCTTATATAAGCTGTTTTATACTACATGGGGCAGGGGCGCCCTCATGGGGGCTAAACCTGAAAACTTGATTTTGAGTGATGCTGCATCCACACCACTAGGTGTCGCTGTAAGTCCAAGACGAATCAAGCATAAAGTTACTGATGAACATCCTCTCAGAACACAAATGAAGATTTTTTTAGGACTGTAGGTCCATACAATGCAAGTGAATGATGACCAGAACTTTGAAGTTCCAAAAAGCACACGAAGGCAGCATAAAAGTAATCCATATGACTCCAGTGGTTTAATCAATGTCTTTTGAAGCAATCCGAAGTGTTTTGGGTGAGAACAGACCAAAATAACTCTTTTTCCACTATAAATCTTGATGTCAGCAGTCTCCTTGGCGATTATGAGTTTAAGCTCTATTACACTTCCTATAGCGTCATCTCTCGCTTTGCGTGTGCGTCAAGCACAAGGAAGTGTAATCAAGCTTGAAATCATGATGGTGCCTAAAGTCTGCAATGCAGTAAGGGTTACAGTGATAATGGAGATACTTTTTGGTCATTTCTTACCCAAAATCAATTAGATCTCTTCAGAAGACATGACTCCAACCACCAGAGTCATATGGATTACTTTATGATGCCTTTGTGTGCTTTTTGGACCATCATAGTTTTGGTCACCATTCACTTGCATTGTATAAACCTACAGAGCTGAGATAGTCTTCTAAAAATCTTTATTTGTGTTCTGCAGAAGAAATTCATACACGTGTGTGTGTGTGTGATGGCATGAGGATAACTGATGAGAGAATTTTCATCATTGGGTTGAACTGTCCCTTTAATGTAAATTTCAACTTTAAAGGCAAAATGAACTAACAATGAACAATTGTGTTTTTATCAAATAACATTAACCAAGACTAATAAATGCTGTTGAAAAATAATGTTCATTCTTAGTTCACCATGATATCTGATGCATTGAGTAATGGAAACTTATTGTGAAATCTTATTGATAATTCCCGCACAGACACAGACAATGTGAAGAAAATGTATTATTTATAATTGTTTTGAAATTATATATCATAGTACAACTCCCTTGACATTGCCTTTGATTTTGCTGATGTAAAGGTGCTGTAAGAGATTTTTTATTTTTTTAATGGAAAAGTATGCAAAAAAATGTCTACTCCCATAAAGATATTAATGAAATAAGTGTCGTGAGATATCTCACCGGTGTCTGTGACCGCTGTAGACTTTGTAAAAAGCAAAGAAAAACGTGTCTGCGGACCACGGACATTGGTGCTTTTCTCCTGTGCTCGTTCTCATAGTGTTGTATTTGAAGCGGATTATTGAGGCTGTGATTCATAATGTTTGTCAGCTGAGGGCGCTATTGTGCCACTGTTGAATTTGACACCGCAAGTAAACATTTGCAGGTAAACTTCAACAGCAGTGAACGGGAGATCACAGCAAATATTATTTACACTTACAGCCCATTTGCACTATTATGTTTGCATGACTTTCCAGAAGAGGAAATAAATAGAGAGCGGTGGACGAAGACAGTAAAATGGGAGAAGATGCCAAACTTACTGTCACTCTCTCAGCAGCTGTAATAGAAACCCCCTCACAGCTGTGAAAATTCAGTTTTTAAAGGTTAAATTCCAGGGTAATTTAACACAAGGAATAATGTTATAAACTTCAAAAATAGTCAAATAATTAAAATAAAATGTAAATTATCAAATAAAAAGTTTGCTCAATTTACGTTGGTAAATAAGGCAGAAACTCGGTCAACTCTGCTCTTCTGCTCTGGTTTCTCAAAATTATCTTTGGAGGGCGGGGTCTTGGAACGAGGGGGCGTGGCTAATTCAACGGCTCAGTCACGTGAAAGCTTCAGAACACAATCGCTTACAGCACCTTTAAATAAACAAAACGTTTACTGTATTACAATATTAACTGTGTTGTTGTTGTTGTTATAAGAATCATCATTGGAAAGAATGGGAATAGAAACCTTCACGCTAGTCTGATTTGTCTGTCTCTGAAATCTCTCTCTATTCTCCAGAGCTACATCCAGAATTTTCGGGACAGGCAGGTGGATGGGCGTGCTTATCCAGTGGGCAGACTAATGACGGGTCACACAAGTGTGGATATGGACTATGACAGTGGGTCTACCGTGCCCCTCACGTCTGGGGTGGGACCACATGTTCGGGTCTGACAACACGTGCATACTCGCGTGCATGCACACACACACGCACACACACACACACACACACACACACACACACACACACACAAACACCTTGCTACTCTGGTGCTGACCTGACCCTGACTCACTCAGTCTTGCACATGTAGAGGTTTGGGTCGCCAACTTTCAGCAGCTCCTCACAAAAACAAAAAAAACAACTGAAAAATGTAAATCACGTCACTGAGAATGGATGCAACTAGAACACATCACTCCAGGACTGTGGGTCTATAATCCACGTCTTTCTTACACACTAACACATCACACCTGAACATGTGCCTGAGCTGCGGCATTCTGTTCACCTCAAACTGGTAATATTATGGGGTCAGTAGTGAAGAATGAATCTGGGCTCCATTCTGTTTTATTATTTACTAATAATGTCAGTGTGGTGAAATAGTGTTAACCCATTCATCAATGTTTGGATTCATCAGTTGGTGCTGAATCGTGTCTAAATCTTGTATTATATGGCTGACTGTCATTTTGAAGTCACCCGTCCTCCCATAGTAAAACCTGTGGAGTCCACCAGTCAGTGTCTGTCCTGTGAAATCCCACATTCCAGCCCAGGACTGTACCAAATACCAGTGAGCAGGGGTGCCTTGCTTCGAGACCCCAGTAAGACACTCTCTCAGGAGAATAAACTGCTTAGCCTTGTTTCAGGAAGGCTATAGGGCAAAGAGCCATATTACAGCTGATCGGAGCCGCCTGGTTCACTCTGGGATGCAGAGCGGAACGTCTGGTGACGAAACGGAACGATGAAACGCGAGATGGAGCACAGGAGCGAAGGTGATACTCAGGGAGAACACGAAGGTTTTGGAGGGTAAACGACAGAACTAGAAACTCAAATGACACCGAACGATGGTGTGAAAACGGGAGATCTGTCCAGCTTTGTGGCAAGCTGAGCTACAGGGACTTCAGCACGTCTGTTCAGTTACTGATGTGTATTATACAAGTTTGCAGTGCAATGCAAGCGAACATTTATGCACTGGAGGACATGACGGATGAGGGTGTTCCTCAAAGAAGCTAACTTCCTTTATAAAGACCCCCCCCGTAAACCTTTGGGGCAATCTGCATGATGTAACGGCCCCCCAGTTTCTTTTCCATAGTGCATTCACACGTCTGTCTTGAAAAAACCCAGTAAAAAGAGCAGTTTCTGCCACGGTTTTTTTTTTTTTCCTCCATTCCACTCTTAGTTGCACAGAAACATCTGTGTTATGTACATAAAAGGCACATTTAGTATATCCATTTCAACATGGCCTTCTATATGTATTTGATTTTGCTTTCTCAATAATTGATTGTTTTTCAAGGGATTCTGAACCCTGACAGGTGAATGGATGGTTGTATTTATTAGTTTGTTTTGTTATAAATGTTCAGTTTTTCCATCTGATAAACGTGGTCTCAAAGACAAAGTCCTCATGCAATGAAACCTTTGACAATCTGACATTAACCGTTTCATTCTGACACTGTACAACAGCATGTGTTTGTATGGGCCTGGTTATTCTGGTAAACTTAGTGAATTCACTGTGTCTCCTGTGATCTGTGAGTCATCTGTCTATTTTTGTCTTTGCATTTGCATATTCATGTTCAGGTGAGCACACACACACACACACACACACACAATGAAAACAGACTGCGTTGAATGCGTCGGTTTAGGTGTCTTTAGTTTATTCTGTCTTATGCTTGACACAGTCCTGTCCGTTTTCTCCATCATTTTATATGAGCCCATTCTGTTCTTTCTTCCTCTCCAAACCCCATCTATTCCTCCCGTATTTCCTTCCCTCCATCTTCCTTCGCTTATCGACAGTTTAAAGAGGGTAAACTACCGTACGTGATTCCTCGTTCACTTTTTAAAAATACAGATTTGAAAATAGTGACACCTCTCCCCTCACACATGCAGTTGTGCTCGTGTTCCTGTTCAAATATGTGAAAAAAATGTGATGAACCATCCTGCAGCTTTTATTTCCATCCTGGTTTGGTTCTTTTGGATTGCTGCTCCATGTCTGAAGTTCACATGATGTCCTGCTGGTGCTGTGTAGATTCACTCACCACCTGTAGGGGGCAGTAATGTGATTATAAAACGAACATTCATCATGGCACATTCTTGCAATAAAAAAGGTTTATATATACTTATATATGTGTGTGTGTGTGTGTGTGTGTAAAGGTGCTTTTAAGGATTTTACCATTTTGCTCATTTTCACCAGAGTTAGACTACACCCTCCTTCAAAGACATGACCGTACACCCGATCATGCAAATTCAGGGAGCATTTCTGATGGGCAAAAAAGCTTCTAATTTTATGAAACTTTTGGGTCCTTTTTTAGGCTTAAAGGTGAGTCACTATCAACTGCTGTTGTACTGAAAATATGTTTTCCAAACCAGTTTTCCAGTCATGGAAAATTAGGAAAAACAGCTAAATGTCCTGGAAAATTATTATTTGTCTTTTGTTTGTTTGATTGTTGCTGACAAGGTTTTTGTTACATGCACAAGTTTTCATATGGTGAATTCCGACACCGATGACTTTCTGAGGGATGACTGTTCAATTCAATGATCAGAGTCTGCTTACACCGCCATTACCACATGTAGGGTCCAGGGCTGGACTGGTGTTCTGGTATACCAGGTATTTTCCCGGTGGGCCGAAACACTTTGGGACCGATCAGGGACAGACTTGCCATCGGCAGAACCAAGCGGACCAGTGGGTCGACCGCGGAATGGGCCGCAATAAGCTAAAATGAGCCACCACGTTATATAGAACGGACCACAAAACAGCGCCGTGACATGCTCATTACTCACCTAAGCGTGTAGATGACATGAAGCAATGGTCCAAGGATGTTTACTTATCATGAATTATGAGTTGCTATGGCAGCCAACAACTGCACAAGTTGAGCCTGAAATTCATTTTTACTCCCAAGTAACACTTAAATGATTGTTGTCCTCTGGGTCTCTGGTTTTGCAGTTTTTACTGGGCATCTCAAAGACCAGAAATAGAAAACGGGCAATTACAATCATCATGACGCTGTCCAGTGGTTGCTCAGGAAAACTGTGGGTAAGATGCGGAATGTCATGAACAGATGACATTTGACAGATTTAGTATGAAAATGTATGTCGGCAGGCTTCAACAAACCGTTTCATTTCAAAGAGCCATTGAGGTAATTAAGTAATCAAGTCCATTGTCCATATAAAATGTGACCTGGTAAGTTTATAGTTTGAACTTTAACATTATATGGGGGAAACTAATTAACATTGCTCAATGAAATGCATTATACATGTGTATATAATTACACATACATCATAAAGGAACGATGTTCTTGCAAATTTTAAAGAGCTAGGTAGTAAGCTATTTTATCTAGGTTTGATGAAGCCAGATATATTAAACAATTATTGTAGGTATAGTGATGAAAAACAGTTTAGCACCACACCCTTTACTTTTGATTAATTGAAGTCATTTGGCAGTTCCTCCGGGGGATAAGCCCCTTATTCCTTCCAACTGTAGCAATGTCCCTAATCTCGCCACAGAGAAGGAATGAGAAATACCAATTTGTGTGTGTGTGTGTGTATATACACGTGTGTGCTCGCTTCACACCTCTCCATCACGTGTCTCAATGGTCTTGATCAGGACGGTTTTCTTTGAGTGCATTTCTGAGGCTCTCTGATGGTGCTCTGGACTCGTCTCTGTTAAAAAGAACGCCACGTAAAACATACACAATCCTAAACACAGATACAGTTTACTTGCTGTTTAAGGCATATTCCTAGAAAAGTCCTACACGAACCATTTTTCAGCTAAACCTCTTTAAAACACCACAAAGGCATCACAAATCTAATCGGATCACTGGACGCATCCCTGTGGCCACTTTTAGTGTACACATCTACATAACTTTAAGTAATAAAGGTTTTACCTCTGAAGCTCATACTGGAGTAGGCCTGCATAGGCATCACAATCCTTAAAATGAGAGAGGAAGCAAGATATAAAGTTACAAAAAGCTGTCTGTTACAAAAAAAACACAGGAAAGGTTCAATCCAACAGTCCTGAAACAAGGACCGGAAATGTAGAAACAGTTAAGGCAGATCTCCCAAACGTGTACCTGCTCTCCTCTCCTTCCAGCAGCTTCCTGTAGGTGGCGATCTCCACATCCAGGGCCATTTTAACATTGAGCAGGTCCTGGTATTCTCTCAGGTGACGAGCCATCTCATCCTTCATGTTAGAGATCTCGGCCTCCAGTCTGGCGATGGTATCCTGAAAAGCACCAGCCTCTCGTCCGTGACGATCCTCCATATCTCTCATCTGCCTCATGAGAGACTCATTCTGCAGAGGGAGAGAGAAAAACATGAAAACCAAGAGAAGGAAAAAGAACAGATGTATGCACACCAGAGGGATGCAACGGATAAACGCACCGTGCCCTTGAGGGAGTCGATCTCACAGGTGTAGGACTGGATCTGGTGTCTGTACTCCATGGTATCCAGCTTGGCTAGCTTCAGGGCCTCGTTATTCTTGCTCACTGCCTGGTTCAAGTCTGACACCTGATGATGAAAGTACAGATGCCAAAGATCAGCAGGGTCTCTTCATTATGAGGGCCGGGTGCACAAAGAGTCCAAAACTTTTCGACATAAAGAGTTGGAGACACGGAAGTCAAGAAAGATGTTTTCCTAAGTCGAGGGTTTGGTTTACATCAGCAAGGATTGTCCTTAATTCAGAGTGTTGCTTTGAAAGTGTTATTAAACCCAGCTCATATTTTGCAGTTCCTTTATAAGGTTATGGATCTTAATTCTGGACCCTGGACACCTCTCTCACCTTTGACTTGTACCAGTCCTCTGCCTCTGCAATATTCTTTGCTGCGATGCCTTCATACTGAGCACGGATGTCTCTCAGGGCAGCAGTCAGGTCCGGTTTAGACATGTCCATCTGGATCTGGACTTGGGTTTCTTGCATCTGGGCCTGTAGCTCACGGATTTCCTACACACAAAGAACGAAGAGGCTTTTGAATATGGATTTGTGCTTGTTTTAATAAAGAAGCATGGCTGATAATGGGAGTACCGGCGGGTCTAATCTCAAACATCCACACACACGCAGCAAGCCCTGTAACAGAAGTCTGCCATGCTGTATTTTTGGGTAGCTGTGCAATCGTCAGGAACAGACACCGCTCTAGGGATGGAGTAGGGATGCGCCGTAGTATTGTCCTCGCTGCTACCATCCACCCCAAAGGAGCAGCCGTGGCCAAACGGCAGAGAATGGAGGAGCTCGGCCGCATGGAAGCGGAGGAACGACCACTAGGGGGGGAGGAGGAGGAGGGGCTTCCAACCAAATGCCTGGAGTGTTTACCGCTGCCAGGGGCGGGGGAGACCCCTACCGGCCACCAAAAACACGGCAGGGTGTCCCATCCGCCAAAGGCTGGAGGTCTGTCTCCGATCTGTCCGGGGAGGTGCAGCTGTCGTCCATTAGAGGGTGGAGGAGTGGCCGAGGACCAAGCTATGGCATTTACGGACCGCTGTCTGACACCTTTTGTTTGTTTGTCTTTTTGTTTCAGTTTTATATTAAACTGTTATTTATATTGTCAAGCCGGTTCTCGTCTCCTCCTTTCCCTTTGATCCCTTTACACTCTCTCAGCACAGCAAATGCTTTGTCAGCTTCTGTGTGGTTTGTGTGTTGCTACTTACAAAGAGAAAATACAGACATAAAGAGAAGTGAATATTGTTGTGTGAATGAGCTGACCTCCTCGTGAATCTTCTTGAGGAAGGCGATTTCCTCCTGTAGGGTCTCTATACGTCTTTCCAGATCCAGACGGGCCAAAGTGGCAGCATCCACATCCTGTGAGTGGATGTGATGACAACATGAAAATAGTCACATTTTAATGCTCATTGTTGATTAGAACATCAACTAAGTCAAAGAGGGTTTGCTTGGGTTGGTTTGTTCTTATAGATTTAGTTTAGGTGACTCACAGCTCTAAATGCGCCTAAATTGTTCTCTGCCTCCTCCCTCTGTGCAATCTCCTCCTGAAGCCTGGAGAGAGTGAAAGGGAGAAAGAATAGACTCATAAGCAAGTCATGTTTATTAAAGCCAAACTCTTTCCTCTCCTTTTATAGACAGAAGGTGTACAACAATCTCAATCACTCACTTAAACACACACACACTTATCAGTGGGGGCAACGCTTTTGGGCTGCCTCCTGAATTGGAAGCAAAGGTAGGCTAATATTTTTAAGCCTTTAATAACCACTCCACGTCTGATTTATCTTTTAGAAAACGTATTCCATTTATATAAGTCAAAGTTCCCATCCAAAGGGATCACTGAGCACCATAATGGTGACTTGAAATGAAATGCAATTATCCCACAATGCAGTGTGATACAGTGGCATGCAAAAGTTTGGGCACCCCTGGTTAAAATGTCTGTTTCTGTGAATAGTGAGTAGAAGATTAACTGATCTCCAAAAGGCATAAAGTTTAAGATGAAACATTCTTTTCAAAATTTTATGCAATATTAGTGTATTATTTTTATTTTGTACAATTTTAGAGTGAGAAAAGGAAAGGAGCACCATGCAATAGTTTGGGCACCCCAAGAGATTTGAGCTCTCAGATAACTTTTGCCAAATTTCAGACCTTAATTAGCTTGTTAGGGCTATGGCTTGTTCACAATCATTATTTGAAAAGGCCAGATGATGCAAATTTCAAAGCTTTATACATACTCTGACTCCTCAAACCTTGTCCCAACAATCAGCAGATATGGGCTCCTCTAAGCAGCTGCCTAGCACTCTGAAAATTAAAATAAGTGATGCCCACAAAGCAAGAGAAGGCTATAAGAAAAAAAATAGCAAAGTGTTTTCAGGTAGCCATTTGCTCAGTTTTTAATGTAATTAAGAAATGGCACTTAACAGGAATGGTGGAGGTCAAGTTGAGGTCTGGAAGACCAAGAACTCCTTGTAGGATTACTAGAAAGGCAAATCAAACCCCCTGTTTGACTGCAATAGACCTTAAGGAAGATTTAGCAGACTCTGGAGTAGAGGTGCACTGTTCTACTTCTACTGCACAAATATGACCTTCATGGAAAAGTCATGAGAAGAAAACCTGTCCTGCATCCTCACCACAAATTTCAGCGTCAGAAGTTTGCAAATGAACATCTAAACAAGCCTGATGCATTTTAGAACCAAGTCCTGTGGACTGATGAAGTTAAAATGTAACTTTTTGGCCGCAATAAGCAAAGGTATGTTTGGAGAAAAAAAGGGTGCAGAGTTTCATGAAAAGTACACCTCTCCAACTGTTAAGCACGGGGGTGGATCGATCATGCTTTGGGCTTGAGTTGATGCCAGTGGCACAGGGGAACATTTCTCTGGTAGAGGAAAGAATGGATTAAATTAAACACCAGCTAATTCTGGAAGCAAACATCACACTATCTGTAAAAAAGCTGAAGATGAAAAGAGGATTGCTTCAACAGGATAATGATCCTAAACACACCTCAGAATCTACAATGGACTACCTCAAGAGGTGCAAGATGAAGGTTTTGCCATGTCCCTCACAATCCCCTGACCTAAAAATCATTGAAAATCTGTGGATAGACCTGAAAAGAGCAGTGCATGCAAGACAGCCCAAGGATCTCACAGAACCAGAAGACTTTTTATTCTACAGTAAAATGCTGAATACAGTATTTTATTGTAGGAAATTACAGGTAAATCTTGTAAAATCATGGCAACTTTTTTACAGTAATCAAGTTTTGGGCTTTTTTGTTTGTTTTTTTTTTGTCTCTGAAAAACTCTTGTTACGTAAAGTACTGAGTTGTCAGCCTCAACAACAAAGAATACAAGCAAAAAAATTGTTAATCTCCCATTTTTCCTTCTCCCCATTTTACCTGAGTTTCAGTTTCTGCAAGTCATCGGCCAGGTTGTCCCGATCCACCTCCACACGCGATCTCTGGTTGGTCACCACTTCAATCTCTCTCCTCAGCTCCCTCATCTCGTCCTCGTACAGGTCGGCGATGCGCGTGGGCTCCCGCCCCCTTAACCGCTCCACCTCGACCACCAGTACCTGGTTCTGCTGCTCCAGCATACGAACCTTCTCGATGTAGCTGGCGAAGCGATCATTCAAGTGCTGCAGCTCCACTTTTTCATTGGTACGTGTTTGCAGAAACTCCTGGTTGAGTGCGTCAGCCAGACTGAAGTCCAGGGTCTCACCCATCCCGCCGTAGGAGCGTGTATAGCCCGCAGACAAGTTGGGCAAACTGGAGGAGGACGCTCGGTAACTGGAGAATACTGGAGAGGACGATTTGGTGACCTCATAGACTCTGGAGTTGACCCGAGAGCTGCCAGACCCTCCGGTGGAGGCTCGGCCGAATATGGCACGGGACATGGGTGCCGTCAGGTAGCCGGGACCACCGAACGTTCGGCGGTATGAAGAGGATGAGGATGAGGAGGCATGAGAGTGGCTCATGTTGGAGCACAGGAAAAACAGGCCAGAGAAACACACACCCTCCGTAGAGGACACAGACAGAAGTGAGCACAGGGCATGCTCATGTGTGGCTATTTGTAGCTTATTCACTTCTGTCCCCTCCCTCTCCAACTACCTCAAACTCTACTTCCCACTCTTACTGCAACACTTTTGTCACCCTCTCCATCCCAACAAACCATGTGTCCCATCCTGCTCACACTCTTCTGTCTCAATTCCTGGCACAAGATAACAGAGCTGATTGAATTGAAAATGAAGGGGAAAAAAGACAGGTCAGGGCCATGCTCACGACGCCTAAAGAGCTGTCATGTTCCCATCCCATTCCCTCCTCTCTTTCTCACACTTTCCAGTTTGTTCTTCCATATCTTATACAATAAAAAGCCAAAACTAAAATGTGAAAAATTCAACAGCGAGAGACAAAAGAATGACAGCTGCCCCCTTCTTTAGAGTCCTGGGATGTGTTTCCCAAAAGCATTGCAAGCTTAATTTGATCAGAGAGACCACTGTCGCCAATGGCTTCTACAATATACTTAGGCTTATAAGCTTATGATGCTTTTGGGAAATGCAGCCCTAAACTCACAGTGGAATCTGTCTGACATTTTCAGCCTGGTCTCATGGTATTTAAGTGAGCATTGCAACATTTTTGCACAACTGAAATTACATGCTTCGGTACACTTTTGGATGCAGTTTCCAAGGGAAATTTCCAGCAAAATGGTGAAATCAGACAAGGTTTTGAAGGTGAATTTTAGATGGACGTGTTAATAAGTAAAACGTACCTCCCTAACCTAAATATTTACCCTAACCGAAAGTGTCCAAAAAAGAGAAATGAGAGTTTAACAATACATCCATATCCTTAACCAACACCAAACCTAACCGATAGTGTTTTAAAATGCAAATTCAAAATGAAAAAAACATTTACTGAAGCAACCACATCAATTTGTGTCACTTCTCTGTTACTTTAACTTTCCTGCATCTCTGGCTGGATTTGATCCTCAGCCGTCGAGCCATAAGTTCAACGCCCCATCCGGTGAGCTACCAAGCAAGCTGAAGGCATAGTAATAAGTGTGCATATGTAGGTGGGTCTGTAATACAAGTGTTCGAATGTCTAGTTTTTCAAATCATGTGTTAGTGTTTTGAGTGAAAAAAACAAAGTAAAAAAAAAGTCAAACTCAGCAATTGTACTCGTGATTTGTGTGACGATGAAACCACACAGCTGTTGTAGCGCCTCTAGTGTTCATTTCACCAGGAAACTGCAGCGTAACGAAGAAAGTGCCACGTTCAAATCCGTTTGCAAAAATGTATATAGAGTAACGTTAATTTTATGAGACCATGTTGGACTCTTTAGTAGAGGTGGAAGAATGACAAGCACATGAAACACTTCCTGCTTCAGCCACTGGGGCCAGTGGTTGGAATTTCGGTAAGCACAGACCGATTTCAGCAGAAGAACTTTCGACCTACTGTCGCCAAATTCGCAGTGAGGTCAGTCTGAATAAAATACTAGGTAGAACTTTAAAGAGCATTTTACCTGTGATTCCTTAAATTGTCACACTGATGTAATTTCATTGCTCTGCAATGTCACATTCTAGTATTGTTAGGAGCAGCACTTAAAGCTGATGAGCAGATCAGCACAGATTGAGGAGAAGGTTTGTGACTTTAAAAGGAATGGCATGAGAAGAGAGATGTATGACTCTACTTCATCTTGGGAAACAGGGGGAAGAAGGAGAGATGATCCTCATCTCTGGTAAATGAATGGCATCATTATTGATGATGTCATTTGCCATGTCACAAATATGTCACTATTGATGGATCCCAGCTATGAGATATGATTTCAACACTTGAGTAGGTGGATGAATTATAGGTCACATGGTCAAACAGAGAACAATGCAGTGTCATGAGGGCTTCAAATGACTGCAGATGTTTACATCACTTGCATTACAGGGTTTCAACTTTTGTGGTCTGAGTGATCAAATAAGGCAATTAAATCGTTAAACGACTTGTCTCTGGTGGCTGTTGATGGTTCCTGTTAAACCTATTTATAGCCAGTGTAAGAGCACTGAAATTCCATCCTCACAAAAGCCTCTCTGGAAGTCTTCAGCTGGTTGGAGAAAGAGACCTCAGGCGACAGATGATATAAACTCTGCGACACTTCTACTCTCCCATTCGTCTTCAGTCATACTGTATCTTTCCCCATCCTCTTCTCTTCTCTCAGCTCTATATAAGGTGTACAAGCCCATGAGCTCTGCAACACATCACCAGATATTGTGAATGTTTGATGAAACACAAATGTAGAGGTATTTTCTCTTATTCCTTAAGTAATATATTTGCTGTAGCAGTTTATGAAAATAATATGAGTATTCAGTATTTTATGTGTAACGCACTACAGTAAAGTTCCCTTTAAGCATTTATGAAGGGGTTAATTAATGAATAACGAATCATTTACTAATGCTTTATAAATCAGTGATATGCAGTTTTAAAGCATGCATTAAATAAGATGCCAAATAGTACACATGCGGTACATCAATAAAATGTTAATAAATACACTTATTTCATCTCATTTGATACTCAGCAGGTGGCAAGCAGGCCGAAACCATCATTTTGTGGCTCATGTGATGTCATCGTACAGAATTATTATTGAAATATGTATGAATTATGAGGTGCCAATTTTCTAGAGCATTTAAGGTAATTGTCAGTATCGATTAATTGTTGTTCTGTTGACGGGGAAGAAAACACACAGCAAAGACACAAATATAAATCTGATTGTAGGCTACTTTATAACATGAGTGCGGCACACGTGTTGATAGAAACAGCTGTCTCTCTTCAGCAGGTATCAACAGAGCTCGAGCCGTTACTCCGCTCAGGATCAACTGGATCAGTCCTCATCCGCAGAGCTCAGAAGCTTTTTATTTTATATTTTTCTGATTTTTATTGGTTGATTTTCAAAATAACACAGAACAAAGCAAAATAAACATGCACAGAGACTACCATTATCCCCCTTAAACCCATTAGTTCCTAATCCCCCTTAAATCCATTAGTTCCCTATCCCCCTCCCAATCACCAACCCCACGCCTAATCCCCCTTAAATCCATTAGTTCCCAATCCCCAACCCCATGCCTAATCCTCCTTAAACCCATTAGTTCCCTATCCCCCTCCCAATCACCAACCCCACGCCTAATCCCCCTTAAATCCATTAGTTCCCAATCCCCAACCCCATGCCTAATCCTCCTTAAACCCATTAGTTCCCTATCCCCCTCCCAATCACCAACCCCACGCCTAATCCCCCTTAAATCCATTAGTTCCCAATCCCCAACCCCATGCCTAATCCTCCTTAAACCCATTAGTTCCCTATCCCCCTCCCAATCACCAACCCCACGCCTAATCCCCCTTAAATCCATTAGTTCCCAATCCCCAACCCCACGCCTAATCCTCCTTAAACCCATTAGTTCCCTATCACCCTCCCAATCCCCAACCCCACCCCTAATCCCCCTTAAATCCATTAATTTCCTATTGCCCTCCCAAACCCCAACCCCACCTCTACTCACCCTTAAGCCCATTAGTTCCCTATCCCACTCCCAATCCCCAACCCCACCCCTAATCCCCCTTAAACCCATTAGTTGGTGGTGAGTGGTGGTGGCGTAGTGGCTATAGCACAGGGCTGCTAATCAGAAGGTCGCTGTTTCAAACCCCACGGCCACCACCATTGTGCCCTTGAGCAAGGCACTTAACTCCAGGTTGCTCCGGGGGGATTGTCCCTGTAATAAGTGGACTGTAAGTCGCTTTGGATAAAAGCGTCTGCCAAATGTGTAAATGTAAATGTAGTTCCCTATCCCACTCCCAATCCCCAACCCCATCCCTAATCCTCCTTAAACCCATTAGTTCCCTATTGCCCTCCCAAACCCCAACCCCACCTCTAATCCTCCTTAAACCCATTAGTTCCCAATCCCCAACCCCACCCCTAATCCCCCTTAAACCCATTAGTTCCCTATCGCCCTCCCAATCCCCAACCCCACCCCTAATCCTCCTTAAACCCATTAGTTCCCTATTGCCCTCCCAAACCCCAACCCCACCTCTAATCCTCCTTAAACCCATTAGTTCCCAATCCCCAACCCCACCCCTAATCCCCCTTAAACCCATTAGTTCCCAACCCCACCCCTAATCCCCCTTAAACCCATTAGTTCCCTATCCCCCTCCCAATCCCCAACCCCACCCCAATCCCCCTTAAACCCATTAGTTCCTAATCCCCCTTAAATCCATTAGTTCCCTATCCCCCTCCCAATCCCCAACCCCACGCCTAATCCCCCTTAAATCCATTAGTTCCCAATCCCCAACCCCACGCCTAATCCTCCTTAAACCCATTAGTTCCCTATCCCCCTCCCAATCCCCAACCCCACCCCTAATCCCCCTTAAACCCATTAGTTCCCTATCGCCCTCCCAATCCCCAACCCCACCCCTAATCCCCCTTAAACCCATTAGTTCCCTATCCCAATCCCCAACCCCACTCCTAATCCTCCTTAAACCCATTAGTTCCCTATCCCCCTCCCAATCCCCAACCCCACCCCTAATCCCCCTTAAACCCATTAGTTCCCTATCGCCCTCCCAAACCCCAACCCCACCTCTAATCACCCTTAAATTTATGGATTTCGGCAAGGCCCTCCTTGACGGTCGAGATTTTCTTTAGCGCTGCATAAATGTTCACAATATCTTGACCTACATCATGAGGCACACTGCCATTCCCAATTGGACACCCGCCATCTTGCTCTTGAGATGCATCAGACGTGTGTGACCATAAATGCTTTTTAATGTCCCCACAATCTGATGAAATGTAATTATTTGACATCCTACACTCCCACACAATTTATCAATCAAAACTAAATCAGTTCTCACAGAGTAATGTTGATTGAAAATATAATTGTTGCAAAGTGTAGCAGAGAGTGCCACTAAGCGCGTGTGTGCGTGTGCGTGCATGTGTGTGAGTGTGCGTGTGTGTGATTTATTCTAGGTAGCCAATGTGTTATGATCTTTGACAGTGATAGAACTGATTATACTGTATCTGTTTTCTATACATGCCAATATATATTGATATTTCACACTATTTAGGCTACATTTTTGTCCTTTTGATTGGAGTGGCACTTTGCTGCAGGATATGGTATAATTCTGTTTCAAACCCCACGGTATAATTCTGTTATGAAGAGGGCAGACGAGGGAGTAAGGGTTATTTGAAGTTAGCAAAGTAAAGGGAAGTATGAATGCAGGAACAAATGAAACGTCCACGAGGGGAAAATAAAGAGAAGAACACAAGAAAATAACACGGGGGGGTCTTGCAAGGAGGGCACAGGCAGGAACACGGACCAAGGCAGGATTCGGGAACAGAGCATCAAACATAGAACAATAACCGACAAAGGACAAGGTGAACATGAGGGCTTAAATACTAAACCAAAGGGGAAACAAAAGCCAATGGGAAAACAGAACTCAAAACAAGATGGTAAGGCAATTAACTAAAACCAATGACAAAACTAGAACTGATAATAAAGTAATCAAACAATGAACCAATGAAAACCAGACACATAGACATGGAGGGAAAACAGGACATGACAAGACTGGGAAACAGGAACATGAGTGAATTTCAAAATAAAAGTGCATAAAACAAAAGGCAATACGGAACATAAAAGGTGCCAAAACTTAAAAATAAGAGTGCATAAACAAAGAACAATATGGAACATAAAAGGTGCCAGAACTTAAAATAAAAGGTACACAAACCAAAGACGGTGTGGATCGTTACAAATTCATGTATAAGTGTGGATTTTTTTTAAATAAAACCCCATATGCCTAGGTATAGACCCATTGTTTTCTTTTAAGATCCACACAAAAATTTAAAAAATTCATCTATATTTCTACAATATTATTATTTTACTACTGTGAAATAAATTTTTCCATGTTGCATTTTAATAATATGTTTAGCTTAAGCCTCATTACGTAATTAAGATATTTTTGTATAATGAATTAGATAAATAAAAACAAATTTCATGAGAGAAATGTATGCAGCCTTTGAGGCTAAAATGATTCTTCTTTGCGCTATCATTTATGACATGCAAGGCAAAATGTCTCACTGTTTGGCAAGTATTGAATATGAGTCATCCTTTTTATGCATGTTGTTCTAACCACATATAAATGCTTTATAATGCATTTGTAAATGCATTATTATTCATTAATAAACTATTAACAAAGGGAGCATTAATATAAAGTGTTATCCTTTTATTTTATGTTTGTTACCCTTTTTTTTAAACGTAAATGTTTGAAATCAAAATGAAATACAAACTGATGATGAACGGTCATCTTTGGACCACACTGGCCAAAAACTGATTATGATATTTCTAGTTCTAGTTTTCTATGAAACTGCTTTAATTAGAGAGTGTGACCTTTCACTAGCAGATGTTGCCATTTTATTAATCACGTAGAAGCGATGACATTTAGCTTTTGTTGCATGACTGAATGAAAATGTGGTGTGGGAGTGTGGCTGAAAACATGGCGCACCATTGAAGTCCAGGACCATGCAGAATGCTGCTGCTAATTATCCCTCAGATATACATTTATAAAAGAAGAAAAAAAAAACTACATAAAGATAAGCAGCAGCTTTCAAACAATTTTTAAGATAAACTCCAACAACAAAATATTTGTACTGAAAAATGGCATATGTTATATTGAAGTTCTACAAAGAAATACAAAGCTGTTACTAAAAAGTAAATTAAATGTTCCTCATAGTTCCTCATAATGCTGCTCAAATAGTCCTTTGAATATTTTAATGTAGGGAAGACCTGAATGATTGCAGAACTTTCTGACTAACATAAATGACTCTGGGAGTTTGGGGGGAACATGTTTTCTTTCTTAATATAAGGATTTTAGGATGAGACTTGAGAGGAATCCATTGGTACAGTGGACCAAAAATGATAGTCAGCAGTTAATGGCGCCAGCACATATGGTCCCATCATCAACTTGTGAGTGTGTATTGATAAAGAAATGGTAAAGTTACTGCAACCCTGGTTCCCTGAAAGGAGGGAACAAAATGTTGCTTCAGGTAGCTGACACTATGGGGTATCTCCATGGGATAACCAATCTCTGAACTCTTCAGAATCACGCTTCGTGCTCCAACCCCTTCACATGCGTAATTGTGCATGTATACGGTGGGACACAGTGTTATTTGATCAGAATATTCGACTGAAGGGTATAGAGCAACACTCAGTCCTTACAGGGAGAATTCAGTAGCGCATCCAGCGTATATGGCATCTCGTTCCCTACTTTTGGGAAACCAGGGTTACAGACGTAACATTACCGTTCCCTTCAAGACTCAACGAGCATAAGGTAGCTGGTACTATGGGAAAATATATACCATCACGCCACGCTACTGATTTGCACGTGCAAACAATGCCTACTAGCTGATAGGGTAGTTAAAAAGCAACGACAGAGCCTCCGTTTCGTATCATAATAAGAAGGGAGGGAAAAAAAAAAGTAACTGATAAGATGGACACACGTGGCCTTAGCGCTAGCCAATCTGGGTAGCACAACACCACAAATTGTGTCAATTCACCATGGTAAGGCTAGACAGAGCGGTACATGGCCGCCTGAGACTATGAATATAAAGTCACTAGCCTGATGGACTGTGAAACTTATATAAGATAACCACTGGTTGTGGTCATAAAACGACCATGTAGAAATATACTGGTTAGTACAGTAGTAAAAGTCAAGGCCCGTTCAAATGACAATAACAATGACAATAACTATAAAGACAGCTATATTAGCATCCTATGTTGCTGGTTCTTGAGCAGGAGTTTCCATTTCGGTTGTGTGTGTAATAATAAGTGGCGAGCTGGAATGTGTTATTTTGATGATGAGTGCACGTTGCGGCTCAAGCCCTTTAAAAATGGTTGGATTTTGATTGGCTGTCAAAGTTTTTATTGTTCATCATCTGGGAAAAAATCACTCTGAAAGTGATCCAAATTATATCTTTCCTCTGTCGTTATCGCTAAAGTTGTGGTGTGGACTCCGCTATTCTTTTATGGTAAAACAATTTTTAAAACTTTATGGTTATGGTTATAGTTCTTGGTGTGAACAGGCCTTTAACCCTCCCTCACAACTCCTGGGATGAGAGAGTGGTAACATCCAGATTATAAAACCTAGAAAAAAGTGCTAGGGGAAGCCCAGCCTGCGGCTAAGCAGGTATCCAC
>JAVLUX010000017.1:2290000-2307500 GCA_032164185.1 Moxostoma hubbsi | reverse complement strand
ATTTAGAAGGGACAAACGTTTTGTTCTAAAAAGTGCTTTGAAACCACGTGAACTCATGTGGCGCTTCATGTCTACACACATGCAGGGAAAAGAGGCGATGCGTGCGGAGTGGGACAGGGCAGAAATGATGCATGTTTGGTGCTAGAGGACAATATTCAAGATTACAGAAAGATCAGAGCTGTTGTCCACATCACTGTTGTTCTGTTGCGCTCTTCACTAGAGACGATGAGAGGATGCAACCATTGTCATGAAGTCTTGCGGTGTGGATGGAATCAATCCGGTGTCCGACGTAGCCTAATCGTTAGCAAGGCAGCTAGCATTAGCAAGTTCATCCACCCTACTGTACACTCACAGACCACTTTATTAGGTACACCTGTACACCTACTTATTCATGCGATTATCTAATCAGCCAATTGTGTGGCTGCAGTGCATAAAATCATGCTGATACGGGTCAGGAGCTTTATTTAATGTTCACTTCAACCATCAGAATGGGTAAAAAATGTGATCTCAGTGAATTGGACCGTGGCATGATTGATTGTGCCAGACAGGCTGGTTTGAGTATTTCTGGGATTTTTGCACACAACAGTCTTTAGAGTTTTCTCAGAATGGTGCCGAAAACAAAAAACGTCCAGTGAGCAGCAGTTCTGTGGATGGAAACGCCATGTTGATGACCGAGGTCAGAGGAGAATGGCCAGACTGGTTCGAGCTGACAGGAAGGTGACCGTAATCCACGTAATAACCACGTGTTACAACAGCGCTATTCAGAAAAGCATTTCTGAACATACAACACACCGAATATTGAGGCAGATGGGTTACAGCAGCAGATGACCCCTGCCTGTACCACTACTGTCAGCTTAGAACAGGAAACTGAGGCTGAAGTGGGCACAGGCTCAGCAAAACTGATGATTGGATAAACATAGCCTGGTCTGACGAATCTGTTTCTGCTGCGACATGCAGATGGTAGGCCCTCTGCAACCTCAGTTTTCTGTTCTTGGCTGACAGAAGTGGAACCTAACATGGTCTTCTGCTGTTGTAGCCCATCCGCCTCAGGTTTCGACATGTTGTGCATTCTGAGATGCTGTTCTGCTCACCACAATTGTACAGAGCGGTTATCTGAGTTACCGTAGACTTTCTATCAGTTCTAACCAGTCTGACCATTCTCTGTTGACCTCTCTCATCAACAAGGTGTTTCCACCCACAGAACTGCCGCTCACTGGATATTTTTTGTATCATTCGGAGTAAATTGTAGTTACTGTTGTGTGTGAAAATCCCAACAATAATGCCAAGGTCCAAATCACTGAGATCACAATGTTTATTGGTTGATGTGAATATTAACTGATGCTCCTGACCCGTATCTGATTGATTTTATGCATTACACTGCTGCCACATGATTGGCTGATTGGATAATCACATGAATAAGTAGGTGTACCTAATAAAGTCGTCAGTGAGATCAGTGTGTATATACTGTGTGTGTGCATGTGTGTGTGTGTGTGTATGTATGTATGTATGTGTATATATATATATTTTTTTTTTTTTTATTTTTTTTTTTTCAGCTTTCTACCCAAAATCTAGAATGGAAAATACAACTGAATGCTGCTCTTTAAGTAAGGGATAATGTACAGTCAGCCGTTTGTCATCACAAAATAAATCCCGACAGGTTTATCAGGATTATATCACCCTGAAAGGGTTAATTTTGCGATAACAACCGGCTGACTGTACATTATACCACTTGTTACATGGCTACTAACCAAATAATAAATACATGAACGTGAAATATTGATTTGCATTACAATAATGTGAGATTAAATAAATTGCTGAAACCCACATCCGGTGTGTGTCGGAGTTCTATTGGTGTTTATTTTGTGAAAATTATAGTTTCACTCCACGTTATGCAGCCTATTACAAGACTACATGCGAAGTAAATAAATAAATGCACAGGAAACATTGATTTGAGTTGAAATGAGTTGAACATGAACGATGGCTCTTAATACCTTGATGAGCGTTCTGAAACATAGACCTGCGGTTGTTGCTGAGCAATATCAGACCACTAGATGGTGCCATTGAACAATTGAGTATTCCAGAGACCTGTGTAATAAATATAATGAATTCACTTTTGTCTTTCCCCTTCCTCATACAGTACTTTGTAACCAGGAATTACTCCTCCATTATTGCCTTTGCTGTGGGTGGTCTCTACAAACCTGGAAATGGTTTTTCCATGATCGGGGCTCATACAGACAGTCCTTGTCTTAGGGTGAGAGGACCAGACACATGATGCACTGTGAAGGGCTTTAAATATATTTAAAATGCCAACATTGTAGTTTTGCATGCTAGTAATATGGCATGCCATTCTTCAGACTACATTATTCCAAATAATCATTTCAATGCATATAGGACAACCCAGAGTTTCCTCTGTATGTGTGCTCAGGTGAAGCCACGCTCAAAGAAGACAAAGTTAGGCTTCCTGCAGGTAGGAGTGGAGTGTTATGGAGGTGGAATCTGGAATACATGGTTTGATCGTGACCTGACCGTTGCAGGACGTGTCATGGTTAAGGTAATCCTCTGTGATTAATTTTTCATTGTGGATGATGGTTATATATGAGTGGCACTCAGCTTTATTGATGCTTTCTTGTTTGTGTGTCTGTGCACAGAGTGAAGGTAAGCTGGTTCAGCGTCTGGTTCATGTTCCACGTCCCATCCTCAGGATTCCCCATCTGGCCATTCACCTGCAGAGAGACATCAATGACTCCTTTGGACCTAACAAGGAAAACCACCTGTGAGCACTAAAAGATGATTCATAGGATTGGTAGGGCTAGGGAAGGGAGAGATCGAGAGCTGGACAAAGACACTGGAATGCTGCTTTGAAGTTTGAGCAGGATGACTCATGTCTTGTATGTATCTGTATTTGTGTGTCTGTAGAGCGCCTTTCCTGGCTACTGTCGTACAGGAGGAGCTGGAAACAGGCTCTGCCTCCTCTGGAGATGCCTGTAATGCAACAACTACAGTAAGAGTTCAAAGTTTCTCATGCTCTTAAAAACCTTTTGATCTGAAGGTGTATTAAATGTTTGAAATTCGTTTTGTAGACAAAAATATAATTGTGCCACCATATTAATTTAATTAATGACAAAAAAAAAAAAAAAGTTTTTGAAATGTATGACTTGGACTGAATAATTAAGAAAAGCAGCCACTAAGTGCCCAACATAGATGGGAACTCCTTCAATACTGTTTAAAAAGCATCCCAGGGTAATACCTCATGAAGTTGGTTGAGAAAATGTCAAGAGTTCATGTCTGCAAATTCTAGGCAAAGGGGGACTATTTTGAAGATGCTAAAATATAACAGTTTTGATTTATTTTGGATTTTAAGTCACAACATAATTCCCATAGTTCCATTTCTATTATTCCATAGTTTTGATGACTTTACTATTATTCTAAAATGTGAAACAAATCTAGAATGAGTAAGTGACCCTAAACTTTTGAACGGTAGTTTATATTCACAGAATCAACATTTAACCACCTTTATTCCCTTTCCCATTTCCCAATCCCACACTGACCCTCAACAAATATCACTGTGGTCACACTTGAGTACACACACACTAAAAATAAATAAATATAAATATAAATATATATTTAAGAAAAAATAATAATCACACACATTAAAAACGACACTTCTCTGTCCACTGCCCCTCCCCGAGAACTCTCCAAGAAGGCCAAATAGCTGCCCCATTTTTGTTTAAATTAATCTAAATTGCCTAGCCTTCTACGTGACGTTTCCTTGAATGTCGCCACACTTCCCATCTCCGTGCACTACTCTTGAAGTGAGGACGCTCCAGCTGACTTCCATCCCCTAAGAATAATCTGTCTGTTGATCATAACACTGGCTTGGACCCAATTGTTTATGTGTTTATCCCCTATACTGTATTAATGACTGCCCCTTTGCCTAAAATACAGAGTCTGGGGCAAAATTTTATTTGAGTGCCCAATACGTCACACATATAACTCTGAACCCTCAACCAAAAATCTTGGATCTTAACACACCACCAAAAAACATGGGTTGTGTCCCCATCTTCTGATTTGCATCACCAGCAGGTGGGTGTGTCTTTCAGACCCAGCCTATACAATCTAGAGGAGGTCCAATAGTGTCGATGTAAAATCTTAAATTGCATAAGGCGAACCCTTGCATCTCTAGATACAGACTTGATGTTTTTTAGAATCCTAGCCCAAACTTCCTCCTCTAATACCAAGATTAGATCTTTCTCCCCCTGACTTTGAATTAGCAGGGAGTAATACACTAATGCCTCGTGACCTTTTCCAGTAGCAGTAATCACCTCTCCCAGAGTATCTGCCACTTTAGGGAGGTGTATGCTACTCTGAAAAATAGTGCGTAGCAGGTGGTACAGCTGTAAATACCTAAAGAACTGAGATCTGGGAATCCCAAAACGTTGAACCATATTTTCAAAGGATCTCAACACTCCACTCTCATATAGGTCACCGAGTGTAGTAATCCACTCTGACAAGCAGAAAGGGGACTTATTAATACATAATTTTGGGTTCAGTCATATGCTCAGGACACTTTTGGCTATACCGAGTGCAAATGTGAGATAACTGAGTGCAACTTAACTTCTCCGGTTAGTTTGATAGAAAGGCTTTGCACTGCATCTATATGTATAAGAGATGTCATAACTTAATCGGTTAGCCAAAATGACAACATTTTAACATCTAGCTGGATCAGGGAAATTGGAAGGTGACTCTTACACTCGCTTGGATCTTTGTCTTTTTTAAGAATCAGACTGAACCGGACTTTTGTCATGGTTGGCGGAAGCTTTCCATACTTTAATGATTCTGTTTAAACTTGTAGCAAAATAGGATCCAATTCTGTAGCATAAGATCTGTAAAATTCAGCGATTAAGGCCTTAATTACCTCGCCTAGCTCCTCCAAGGTTACCTCACAATCAAGAGATTTTATTTTGCTCAGACGTCAGTTTAGGAAGTTCAAATGGCTCCACAATGTTCCTAATAATTTAAATAATCAGTAGATGAAGACATGGAATTAATAGAGATCAAAAGACATTATTAATATCAATGGCCGAGGTAAATATTGCACCACCAGCAGATTTCTCTGAGAGAATGGTAGAAAAAGACTTTCTCTGCTTAATATATCGAACCAAATGTTGTCCTGCTTTGTCCCTCAACTCAAAGTATGACTGTCTTGCCCTGAATAGCCAAAAATAGTATTATATCTGTATTTCAATCGTGTCGTTTCTCTGAGGCCATCAGACTACATTTGGCACTTCAGCTCTGCCTCAGCTCTTTTTAAATACATGCTTTTCAGAGAGACATCCTCAGGACATTTTTCCTTCTTGCCAGTGACATTTAGCTAGAACAAACTCTGCAGCTTCAGCAAGAAATGCGTAATTTATAAGAAATGCAATTCTTCTTTCTTTTACTGCCATCAGCAGTCTGTTGCCAACTGATGAGATCATTTCAGATGGTTACAAATCTTGCAAAAGGTGTTTACAAATAATGATTAATGTAGCTCAAGTGTCGCATAAATGCAATACAATAATTGCTTCTATAAATTCAATAAAAATACTAAATAAAATTTGTACAAAATGCAACTTATTAATGTTCATAGTATCTTTATCTTTTAATTGCTCGTTTTCATAAAAACAACCAGTCAGTAACTGCACTGATTTAGGCCTTATGAGTCTTAAAGGGATAGTTCACCCAAAAATGAAAATTCTCTCATTTACTCGCCCTCATGCCATTTTAGATTTTATTGACTTTTTATTGAACACAAATGAAGATATTTTGAAGAATGTCTCGGCTCTTTAGTCCGTGCAATGCAAGTAAATGAGTGCGAGAAAGTCAGCATAAAAGTAATCCATAAGACTCCAGTGGTTAAATCCATGTCTTCGGAAGCGATATGATAGATGTGGGTCAAAACAGATCAATATTTAAGTCAATCTTCACTTTTACTTTCACATTCTTCATGCATATCGCCCCCTACTGGTCAGGGAGAAGAATTTCTAGCAAAAAATAACTTGCATATTGATCTGTTTCTCAGGCACACCACTACCATATCACTTCTGAAGTCATTGATTTAAACACTGGAGTTGTATGGATTACTTTTATGCTGCCTTTATGTGAATTTTGGATTGTCAAACTTTTGGCACCCATTCACTTGCATTATGGACCTACAGAACTGAAATATTCTTCTAAAAAAATGTATTTGTGTTATGCTGTAGAAAGTAAGTCATATACATCTGGGATGGCATGAGGGGGACTAAACGATGAGAGAATTACTCTCATTTGAGTAAATATAACTTGGACATTGCCGAAATGTATGAATTGTGGTTCAGTAATTGAGTCAGATGGGAGAGAAAAAAACTATTCTAAGATGCATCGCGATTCTTTCTCCAATGATTTTGAATACATTTGTAAAAGTTCTGAAGTGGGGGTACCAGAGACAGAGATGCTAGAAACAATTGGTCAGACGTGCATATACTAAAGCCAGAGCGATGACTGGATGTATCAACAGCACGACCATCATCCCGACTGAAACTATGATCCTGATTCATTCACAAATTCAGGTGCATAGCAATGGGGGAGTTTATTAATGAGCACATGTCAACAAAGAACTTGGAAGACAGGCTCACACCCATTATTGCACTGATTTGCACAGAACGGGAAAAAACTGCTAAAAATAGTAATTGTCAGCGCAGCGGTTCTGGAGACATGGGTGTCAATTTCATAGAAGCTGATATCTCATGTAGCCATCCTGGACCAGCAACAGATAGTTGTGGTTGTAGTTCTAGGCCAGGGGTCGATTAATTATAAATAATGTAATAATATTGAATAGAAATGAAAATTGCTTTAAATATACAAAATATATTTTAATATAATCAGTTAAATTAAGTGTTTTTATGTATTGTGACTTATTCAGATTTTTGAAAACCGCTTTTAAATAAAAACAAAAGTATATCTGAGTGTGTATTGATAAAACAAAAGTACGAGTACAAGATCCATCGTGATGCATCGAGAATCGTTTTGTAATGGATCGCTTCACTATGATGCAGATTCAAAGTTTTCTGTTAAGTCACTTTTAACTAACGAGTAAACACAATAAATAGTCACGTTTCTAAATCAATTCATCATCATAATGATCTTCATCATTTATCCGTACGAAAAAAACAAGATGGTGATGAAAAGAAGGGGTGTGTCTTTCTTTTAAAAATGTTAAAAACTTTTACGACCGTGATGATGTTTGAACTTTTGCATATTTGTTTCCTTTGAGTGCCACGTGTGTGAAGTGCCCCAAAAAATGTTTTGTCTTTTGTGTTCTCATAATGAACTGAAGTAATAATTCTTATTCTTGATATTTTTTGAGTGGTATTTCTTTTGTTTTATTGCTGAGCGGGGTTGTTTTTCGGAATTGATGTGACAGTTCATTTAAACTGTCTGGGATTTACTAAAGAGTCTCATAAGAGTCATTCGTACAGGAATTGGACTACACTTGTTCGGCAGTTTTTTTGTTTTCGTTTTTTTTAAGGTGCAGAAAGCGCTGAATAATTCAGCCGCATCACCGAAAGAGTGCACGTTGATGAAAAATTTGATTTTTCAATAAATTAATAAGTACATTTGTGGCATAATGTTGATTACCCAAAAAAATTATTTGGACTCCTTCCTCCTTTTCTTTAACATTTTTTTTATAAATGGAGGTTCCAGTCAGGCACTTATAATGGAAGTGAATGGGGCCAATGTTTAAATGTTAAAATACTCATATTTTAATACTCTATTTAAATAGACATAAAGGATATGTGTGTAAACGTGACATTACTGTGATATAATCACTTACTAACATTTTCTGCGTAAAGTTATAACCAATTTTACAACGTTACATGACGATGTAATGTCAACAAACCCTAAAATGACTGTAAAAATGAGGATTTAAACAACTTTACAGCTCAAATAATACATGAGTATTTAACTGATGATTTAATGTACCGGTAAGTGCTTTTATAAAATGATAATCTTCAAATATCTGGCTTTAAACCCTCCATAAATTGACCCCATTGACTTCTATTGTAAGTGCCTCACTGTTACCTCCATTTGTGCTTAAAGAAAAGGAGGAATGTGTCAAAGTACATTTTTGTGGTAATCGACATTGTAACGCAAATGCTGTCGTTTGTGCTCAACTTGTATCACTTGTCATTTTGTAGCTCAACACCATATTTGCAAACTGGTTCATGTTTGTGATCGTTTGTCTCTTGTTATGTGTGTGTGTGTGTGTGTGTGTGTGTGTGTGTGTGTTCAGGCAGAGAAGCATCAACCTGTGCTGATCCAGATGCTGTGTGCACATCTCGGAGTCGAGCCAGATGCCCTGCTGGACTTTGAGCTCTGTTTGGCCGACACGCAGCCTGGTGTAAGCCCCTTTGTCTTCATGGTAGACAGATACCCAAAAGATCTCAGTTTTGCTTTTTAGTCCGTTTTTTGGAGGTTTTGCACAAAATTGTGCTGACATAAAGAGGATTAGTATGCACGGTACATTTGTGCTCAGCAAAGAGGATTGCTGTTATTTTTACCCAACTGAAGAGACGGCTGCCTTCGATTGTGAGAGTGAGACTGCCAGCAATTGTGCGGCCATTAGCAGAATAAAAAACAACTTTAGAGAATCTCGAAAGAACGAGGCTAAGAGCTCTAACGGCCCTCATTTCCATACAATTTACACATGAAATATCTGTCAAAAACATGGTGATGGGCTCTCAAGTGATTTTCAAGTAATATTCATGAGCTTGTCAGTTTTGACATGTTGTGCTTTGCAGGTGCTAGGAGGTGTTTACGAGGAATTTATCTTCTCTCCTCGTCTGGACAACCTGCACAGTTGTTTCTGCGCCCTCACGGTACGCCTGAACGCAGAGCAACATCTTATTAAATATTCAGTCATTCGCTTTGCCATCCACTAAAAATGATCATAAATAGTTAATGTGTGGTTATGTCCTCTCTCACAGGCTCTCGTGAACTCCAGCACACCCGAATCCCTAGCTAAAGACCCCAACATTCGCGTCGTTACTCTCTATGACAATGAAGAGGTGAGACAAAGACAACAATTCTGAATCCATCCTTAAACAGACTCCAGTTCTGTCTCTTCACCCAAATAGTTTGGCTTCTTCATTGCCCTGTAGGTGGGATCGGAGAGCGCTCAGGGAGCTCAATCTAACCTCACCGAATTGATTCTGCGGCGTCTGGCTTCGACTCCTCACAACCTGACTGCCTTCCAGGAGGCTGTGCCGCTGTCGTACATGATCAGTGCGGACATGGCCCATGCTGCACATCCTAACTACCAGTCAGTCTGTCTCTATGGCAACTTCTGTTTCTATGGCAACACTTTTGTTAACCGGCTTTTATTTCGTGACATTACACCTTCACTATGGTGACACCCGAATTCTCGGTCTTGGTTTTAAAGGAATAGTTCACCCAAAAATGAAAATTCAGTCTTTATTCACTCGCCCTCATGTTTTTCTAAACCTTTTGGTGTATTGTTTTTTTCATGGAACACAAAAAGAAATGTTGGGGAATCTTTTCTCTGCTCTTTTCCATACAACGACATTTCATAAT
Organism: Moxostoma hubbsi; assembly: GCA_032164185.1. Classification (NCBI taxonomy): domain Eukaryota; kingdom Metazoa; phylum Chordata; class Actinopteri; order Cypriniformes; family Catostomidae; genus Moxostoma; species Moxostoma hubbsi. The sequence goes on along the minus strand of JAVLUX010000017.1, from coordinate 2,297,888 downwards.
TTCATAAGACTTGTGCACTATATTCCAAGCTTTCAGATGCCATACGATAGTGTTTTGCGAGGAGTTGACTTGAAATTGATATTGTTATTCACTGATAATCTTTGCATCTGCCATAGCTCTGAAATCAAGCTGGCGCGTTTTGCCACTTTTTGATGCGAGAAACGCCATTGGTTCTCACATGAGGGATGGAGAAACATTTACCAATAATAACAAGCCAAGTTTTGGTCTGTTCCACACAAAGCCATCATGTGGCTTCAGAAGACTTGGAATATATGAGTTGAATGGACTACTTCAATTGTTCTTTAATGCCTTGTCATTGTGAGTAAATAATGACGATTTACCCTTTTCACAGATTCTGCTGATGTGTTTCTGCCTTCAATAGAAATGTAAATCAAGCAAATCTTTTTTATATTTAAATTTGTTTATTAAGTGTAAATTTGTACACTATACTTAAGCAATCATTTTAATATTAATTAACAAAATGGCACCGCATCGAGTACCTTATTGCTTTTATAAAGTGGTCAGCACGTAATTAAAATTTTAAGGAGACAAATGTTCATTAAAATGTTGAGCATAATCGACAGCATTTGTGGGATAATATTGATTAACACAAAAATGGAGGTTACAGTGAGGCACTTACAATGGAAGTGAATGGGGCCAATTTTTGGAGGGTTTAAACACAGAAATGACACTGACATTAATGCTTTTGTTAAAAATCATGTAGTATTTGAGCTTTTAAGATGTTTAAATCATTTTTACAGTCATTTTAGGATTTTAAGGTTTGTTGACATTACATCGTCATGGTAATAAAGTTGTAAAATTGGCTATAACTTTAAACAGAAAAGGTTTGTAAGTGTTTTTATAACAATAATATCATGTCAGCATGCATATTGTTTATCTTGCGTCTAAACTTTTGAAACTGATTATTTTAACATTCAATAATTGGCCCCATTGACGTCTATTGTGAGTGCCTCACTTTAACCCAGATTTATTTTTTGGGGGGATTTTCTCTCCTTTTCTGCCCCATTTGGAATTCCCAATTCCCAATGCGCTCGAAGTCCTCATGGTGGCGTAGTGACTCAATCCGGGTGGTGGGGGGGACGTATCTCAGTTGCCTCCGTTTCTGAGACAGTCAATCCGCGCATCTTATCACGTGGCTTATTGAGCACGTTACCGCGGAGACGTAGCGCATGTGGAGGCTTCACGCTATTCTCCGTGGCATCCACACACAACTCGCCACACGCCCCACCAAGAGCAAGAACCACATAGCGACCACGACGAGATTACCCCATGTGACTCTACCCTCCGTAGCAACCGGGCCAATTTGGTTGCTTAGGAGACCTGACTGGAGTCACTCACCACACCCTGGATTCAAACTCGTGACGCCAGGTGTCGTAGTCAGCGTCAATTCTCGTTGAGCTACACAGACCCCAGATTTTTGCTTTTTAAAGAAAAGGAGGAACGAGTCAATTTATTTGTGTTAATCAACATTATGCCACAAATGCTGTCGAATGAGCTTAACTTGTATTGAACCCGGAATATTCCTTTAAATGCAATCCTTCTGCCAGAAGATATAGTCCCTTATAGATAACAAGAACAACTGTCGTCAGTGTGTGCGGAAGATCCGTGAAGAGTTCAGAGCTGTGCTTTATCTTAATTAAAACAATTCTGACTGTAGTGAAGAGTGAAGAGTCGTGGAAATGTTCATAGTGGATTATGGAATAATAGTACATTAATCAGAAATTGAGGATATTTTTTCTGCTAATGTTGCTGTTAGTATTTGCTTGTTTTTGTGTGTGGGTCTGTGATATATGATATGGTTATTCCCTTACAGAGAGAAACATGAGGAAAACCACAGACCTGCTTTCCACAAGGTACTGATCACAAACACACATATAAGCTGCATAACCTCAGAAAAGCCCAGTCTGCTAAATCTCTCACACTGTGTGTCCTGGATCAGGGTCCAGTCATAAAGTTTAACAGTAACCAGCGCTACGCCACTACGGCTGTGACTGCTGCCATACTACGAGAGATTGCTGGAAAAGTGGGCGTACCTCTACAGGTAAGCAGAATGTTGTTAATGCCCCCCACTTCTCTCTCGTTATTTCCTGCTGCACCATCTGTGCAATGAGACATATCATAAGGAATGACTGTGATCTTTTGAGATAAGATCTTGATGTACAATTAAAACTGCTGCAACAACTTTAGCACTTCCGCAACATGACTTCCTCTCTGCATATACGATGCAAATGCATGATCCGTTCCCCTAGCAACATGCTGCTTACATGACCTTGAGGGATTTATAAACAAAAGAGTGCAGCTGAGAAAAAGAGGGATTATGGAGGGAATGAAAAATGTTGACTTGGTCACTAGGACACCATGAACTAAATTGTACACACATTTAAAACTGGTGTTCTCTCTGTGTGAAATGGGCAGTAATATTAGACCACATGAAATATTAGAGATTATTGTTTCTAGAATAACCAGCATGTTTCTCCTAGGATGTGATGGTTAGGAACGACAGTCCGTGCGGAACAACAATTGGGCCGATTTTGGCGGCTCGGTTAGGAATGGCAGTGCTTGATCTCGGCGCACCGCAGCTTGCCATGCACTCCATTCGAGAGATGTGCTGCACATCTGGAGTCCTGCAGACCATCACCCTCTTCAAGGTAAACCCAGCTAAATCTAAAATTGGCATCTTAACTCCTACAACTCACGCATCACCCGAAAATTCAACAGAGAACCAGTGATGTGCGTAATTGTATTAGTTACTTTTTAATGAATTACATAATTACGTTTTTGATTTTTTTTAAAAATTAAATACAAATTATTTCCTAAATAACAACAATTCTCTTAAAATGTCAAATGCATGCATCAGCATGTCATCAATAGACTCACAAGTAGCAAGTTGCTGTTAGATTTGATGTTTACTGAAAAGAGTGTTAATACATTTAGTATTTAAAGGGACAGTTCACCCAAAAATTAAAATTATCTCATTTACTCTCTCTCATGCCATCCCAGATGTGTCGCTTTCTTTCTTCTGAAGAACACAAGCAAAGGTTTTTGACAAAAGTCTGAGCTCTGTTGGTCTCACAATGCAAGTGAATGGTGACCAGAATGCATAAGGTCCAAAAAAGGATTAAAAATCATCAATTTTTAGTGTAAACTTTCAGTACTGGTCGGGGCTGGTCAAAGGTGGAGATTTATTGTAAAAAAAAAAAAAAAAAGGACTTAAACATTGATCTGTTTCTCACCCACACCTATCATATCACTTCAGAAGACATGGATTTAACCACTGGAGTCGTGTGAATTACTTTTATGCTGACTTTATGTACTTTTTGGACCTTTTGTGTTCTGGTCACCATTCACTTGCACAAGAGTGAACTTGCAGTAAATGATGAGAGAATTTTCATTTTTGGGAGCGCTATCCCTTTAATAAATTTCAAATTAATCTTCAGATTTATCAAAACATGCATTGAGTAACCCAAAAGTAACCAGATTAGATTTACTAAAAAGTTTCATCCAAAAGATTGTTACCGATTCCTAATTTATAATTGGCACCGTCTTAATCAGCCCAACACTGCTAATACCAAACTTAAGGGTTGTGTTATATGTTTAATAATGTGTTATTTGGGGTTGTTCTGACTGTTTTGTGATATGCAGGGCTTCTTTGAGCACTTCCCCTTAGTACGAAGCAACGTGATGGTGGACTAGACTGTGAGCAGGACTCTCCGTAACCGCACAGATGGATCATGGACATCATTAAGAGAGAAATCAATATCCCGCTTTCACATCTCGTTCATTTTTTAAACTTATCAGCCATTGTCATGTCTTCATTAGTCTGCATAATCTCCCAGTCATCTACCCATTTATCACTGTTTGTAGCACATGGTAGACAGATCTGCACACATTTATAAACTGTAACTGTGGCACTTCAAACAGTCCATCTGTACACTCTGTGAATATGTTAAAACCAATAAACCTTTGATGTTCTCCTGCACTGTTTTCATGTCTTTCATTAAATTGTGCTTTCTGGGCATGCATTGCATTTTTACATTGTAAGCATGGCCAAACTCGATTCTAATATTGACTGTGATGACGCAATTTGTGTATGCCTCAAAATAACTGCATTATTGTAGTGCCCACGTTCCGGGTTTTCTGTCTGTCCGGTCCGGTCCCTCCCTCCAGGAGCGCGCTGGTGCTCCTCTCAAACGCGCACCTTTTGCGCACTCTTACCCAAGTCTCGTGCTTCTGCAGTTTGGCACACGCACAACATCGCATTGATCGCTGTGTCATCTAAATATGTCGGTGTAAACCGGGTTAAAGGAGAGAGAAGCCAAGGGAAGATGACATCTGCGCGTCTCTGGATCCTTGTCTGTTTGGCGACTGCGTGTTGTCCACTTGGCACCGCTGACAGATACGGTACGTCAAGATCAAGAATGATCCATAGATTAACTTCAGATTACCTAATGTTGCACTACTCTGCTGTGGATAAAGGAATATCAGTATTCCGTTTGGGAATTGAATGCACATGCTTTTCCTCCCCCTCGGTTATATGCATGTAAACTGCAGTCTTGAGTGCTTACAATGGGAGAAAGCTGAACGAGTAATGGCTAAAAACAGGTTACATTTGCTTCCCTCCTAACACACAAAAGTGTGACCCATGCTGTACTGTTGATGTTGTCAAAAATCGAATGTATTTGATAATTATTTCATGCATTTTTCTGCGATGTTGTAACCGATGAGAATACCGATTATTACTAGTCCTCCGACTCAAGCTCGCGTTGTTGTGTTGGAAAGAGTTGACACTATTTATGTATTTCATACTGTATAGATAGATGTATGATTTTGTTTGATATTTTAGTTATAACGAGGTACATTTAACTTCCGTTCTTTAAATACTTAAAAAGTGAATAGAAGCCCATTGAAAGCAAGTGTATGTGGATTCAGCACCACGGACAGCGACAACGGTCATGCGCCAATTGCGCACATTCTTGTGAGGATTTTAGCATAATTAAGTTAGATTGATTGAAATGGATGGGGTGTGGATTTGTGCGCGCGCGCGCGCGTGTGTGTGTGTGTTGGAGGGGATCGTAATCCGATAGAATGCAAAGGTATGGGGTGTTATCGGATCACATTGGCTTATGTACTGCATCTGTATTCTGCAGGCTGACTCACCACTGGCGATCCATCCACGTCAGCCCCTTCACTGTGGGAGCACACGTCACTCAAGCACTCCAAACTCAATGTGTGCTCTTCTAGTTGAGAGCATTTGTGTTTATGCTTTGCATGAGGATCAGTGGACTGCATGAATACCCTGCATCCACTTGTTGAGGTTGCAAGGGAGATAGGACTCTCATTTTGGGATGTTTGTAAATATGAGTTTGAGATAAGTCTAGGGGGGGAATTGTTTGATCTAGCACATGTGTGACGTGTTTGTGTCCGCTGACAATTCTGGAGTGATCTCAAGAGGGTCGTACTGGCCCGAAACGACTCCTGTCCAACATCCTCTTGCACTGGAATAAACTGAAATAATAAGTCACCATGAGCCATAATGAGTCCATGGTTTTGACAAGTTCCACTGTATCACCTACCGTCAAATTGACCCGGTTTATCACAATCTATTCCCTTCTATGTCTCAAGTGCAGGAACTCCCACTTCTGTTGCCAACTTTCACCCCACGATTCAATTATGCATGTCAAGTGCACCATCTTGGATGTACACTAGCACAGAGGGGCATGGATGCGGCATCATTCAAACCATTGGATGCCATTGTAGAAATCCTCTATTCTCAGTAAGCCACCCTTAATTTGATCCATGAGTGAAAGTGTCCAATAACAGGGCGGTAACAGCTGAGATTAAGGGACTATATTTGGCTGGTCATGTGATTTCAACATGGTTGCCCCCATGAAGGGACCCTCTTCATGTAGAATAAAACAGCTTTTATAAGGTTACGATATGACTGGAGTCTTCATCTCATGTGAGTGCTCGTGATTTTATATAAATGTTTCAAATTGTCTGTATTTTTTGAATTGGGAAAAAAATACCGAGTGCACCTTTAAGGATAGGATGAGATGCCGAATGTGCTTGGAAGCACCGTTACTTGTATTGTCTCGCAGCATTTTGTGAAATGTTAATTAATTCTGATAATGGTCTCTGGCCATCGTTCCTAACCATTACTTGTCTGTTGCCATGGTGGTAATTGATTGACAGTCTGCGATAAGCAATTGGTTTTAGTGCACCAGCTTGTGGTGCTCCGGTTGCCGGAGGTGTGAATGGGAATGGTGCATACATCTGGAACATAGAGACTTTTATGGGAGAATATGTGGGTGTATTTTCACAAAATGACAAAGAATGACCCCAAACCCCTCACTTGCGTCACTACGACACTGATCATACTCTCTGTTCTCTCTCTTCATCTCCCACTGGTAAGGTTGTCTGTTTGATGAAGGCCTATGCTCCAGTGACCAGATTTGCTGGGATGGTAAGTGCTGCTATATTTTACAGTATATTCTACGCTTTTGACAATGCATTATTACAATGTAACTCTTCATCGCTGAATGAAAAAAAAAGAAGTCACAATCATGTTTATACCTGCCCTATTTCCAGTGTATCCATACCTGGAACAGTTGTGTAATTATTGGACTAAGTCACAGCACCGGCACTATCCTCTCTCGTGCATGAACCAATCTTGCCCTTGTTTTTGTGTATTAGCTTCATTGTCAAGAGGCAAAAGATACAAACAAATAAAAATGACTGTATACACACAGATTTTAACTATAGTATAGGTTTGATCACTGTCTGTTGCTGTCATTTATGTAGAATTTTCTGTAGTCTTTTTAAAAAATATAAAGCAAATCTTTCAGCGTGTGTGTGTGTTCACCATTGACTGCACAGCAAACACTCTTTCACCATCACCTGGTCTTACCCAATCGGTGCTTTTCAACCATTTCCATGGCAACTGTGACATCATACAACTTCACTCTCACCACAGTGTGTGTTAATGTGCAATAGGAGCTGAAAGATCAGGAGAGGGAAACACAGCAAGGAAGAGAGATCCTCAGAAAGGGAGAGAGACATTAATAACATGATGGCGTATCAAGCATCACAGGGTGTTCCTTCAACGTCGGCCAGTTTTATGACCCAAGGGTTGATTTTTTTAAAATTTTTTATTCAAACTAACAGATTGTTTCCTTTTTAATATATAAAAGTCACAGAAAACAAATGACTTAGAAACGTTTTATCAGGCCTTCGGTATTCATTTTTGGTGCTTTTCAAATGAGTTTTATGATTCAGTCGGATAATTTGACGGATTTAGTTTTGTCCCACCCCCAGACATTCAATATTACATTTTAAAAAAGTTTGATTTATTATAATTATTATGTATATGTTTATTTTGGAAGGATAGATGTTGTTTATGATTCACAGCGTTAACGCTCTGTATGCTGTTACAGCATTAAGATGCAGTTTGATTAAAGCATGTCAATGACTATAGAAAATATTTTTGAATGCAAAATATAGAAATCGACAAAACTGGAGTGAGGTTTATGTAAATGCATTAAATAAAGATCCTAACAGCCTATGATGCTTTTTTGACCATACTAATTGGCCAATAGGGAAACATTGTTTGTCTAGTTATAGGGTAGATGAAGTGAATATTCCTAGCAACATTCATTCAATATGTAACCATTTACATGTTTCTGTAATCAGTCGTTTTTAACAGGTATATTTCCATGTAATATGAAAACAGCAGAAGTTATTCCTATTTTTCCACAATTAGTTCCTATAAATCAGAACTAATGAAAGTCACATGTGGTGTTCTGCAAGGTTCGGTCCTAGGCCCCATATTGTTTGTACTGTATATACATTATATTTGTAAAGTGTCTAA
>JAVLUX010000017.1:2250000-2285000 GCA_032164185.1 Moxostoma hubbsi | reverse complement strand
TGTTCTCAATATGTCTGGAGTAGTACAGATGCTAGCACAGAAGAAAGACACAGAGAAGGACTTTTTAGTTTTTGTACAGTAAGTGCAAGTTAAGTTCAATAGTAAGTGAAATGAGTGCGGATTGGTTAAGTGCTCACGGAACAGATGTGTTTTAAGCAGGTTCTTGAATGTTGAAGGTCCACAATGCATCTGCAGTGGCTTAATTTGTGTTAACTGGCAAACCGGCCAACAGAGCATTACAGTAGTCCAGTCTTGAAATGACCAGAGCTTGGACCAGGAGCTGTGCCGCACTTTCAGACAGAAAAGGTCTGACATGTCAGGGCTTGTGTGCTTTTCTCTATGTTAGATGAAGATTACAGAAGGGGAGATGACCCATGTGGCTGAGAAGGCTTCTGTTCCAGCCAAAAATTCTTCATTCAACCCTGGGCCCAAAGACTCCCCTAAGAGACCAGGAGCCTCCCAGGAGAACTCTGTCCAAGTGGGTGCCAGTGTACTGGGGCTTGCGGCTCTCAAACAGGATGAGGGAAGGCTCGGAAAGGGAGCCCTTAGGATGCAAGCAGGGAAGAATGAAACCAAGCCAAAGGAGGAGTTTGGATATATTGTCACCAATCAGAGGTACTACCGACAGATAAGCGAGTGTTATCTATATGCATATTCCTTTATTCAAAAGTATAGAGGTCATAGTGGTCAACAAAGTTCTTGGGCTCTCTCGTAAAACTGGCTATTCAGTGGAGAGTCTGTCCGTGTGTGTCGTTTTGTGTTGTCTGTGTTAGTTTGTGCTTGTAAATTGTGTGTCTGTCTGTATGAATGTGTGTGTCTCTCTACAGTCCTCTTAGTTTGTCTGATGGGGTTCATCTACTGAAGACCCTTGCAGAGAGGATCCATCTCACCACAGGCTCTTTCATTAATGTCAGGTAGGCCCAGGTTCAGTACAGGGAGGCCCTGAGATATGTCAGAGGAGAGTCCCAGAATTTCCTAAAGCTGGCGTCAGACTAGCAGACTCCAAATGACTCTCTATTTTGGTCGAGGGGGTCAGATACACGTACTGTTTTGATGAGATCTCGACCTCTTCGGTCAGAGGTATGACACTTGCTGATACAATATGGTGTAGGTGTGGCAGACAACCCGCAACTCACTCTCTCTCTGATTCCCTGTCACATGGAGCTCGCCGAAATAACAACAGGAGTACCACGTGAGCATAAACATCCACAAGAGAGAAGCAATCATGCTAAAATTATCTCAGGAATGATTAAATAACTCCTATTTTAAACATGCAACTTTATCTAAGGCTATATCTGCATCTTGATGATGAATTACAGTGACGAGCTGACATACAGATTTGTTCTCCAAATATCCATCAAGTATGTTCACGGTTTTTATAGGAATATTGTTTGGTTCATTGGTCCATTGGCTGGGATTGCATGTTCACCACAAGCGAACTGCTCCAGAGATCGTTTGCAAACGGTCCGTGCCGATGTTTTTGGTGCAGATCTGAGTGCGTTTGCTTTTCATATATGCTTTTAAGGAATGAACCAAGGGAGAAACGCACCAGGTTCCGAAACAAATGCTCCAAACGAGCCAGGAGACTCATGGAGTAACATACCTTGTGAAAGTGCGTAATTGTGTTTTTATCCCTTTGAGGCTTGTTGTAGTATGCGTATGTCCATATACAGCTTTCAGTGAGTAAAGAAATTATGTGAAAGAAAAAAGCTTGGCGACAGAATCGCTATGAATTACTATTGCATTATTGCAATTGAGTGCGATGAAAACATTCAGATCGGCTTGACACCTTGTAAGTTCTTCAGTAAAAGAAGTTCATTTGGTGACTTGACGTGAACAAGTTTTCCAAGCAAGCTGGATGCTTTTTTGAAGCCATTAACTTAGCAGGGAGTCCCGACGGTTAAGTGATTAACGACCTACCGATGACAAGACGACTGCTGTCCGCATCGTCCACCTCCGTCTGGCTGGTGATTATATAAATTAAGCTCACACCTGAAAATCACTGGAAAAAATCAGCTAGAGTGGCACCGGCATTAGATGGTGGGCCTCGATTAGATCTTGGAAGTACACTAACCCTAAACTTTATTTCATTTGCCAAGCTTGCAACAGCATTTGCTAATATGGGATTAGAAGATTATGGAAATGCAAAGACAAGCTGAACAGAGCTTTATACATTAAATATAATCATGTTATCAATGTAAGCAGACTTGATTTCAGTTTGTTGCTTTGGTTCGCAAGCAAATGGTAATCCCACTAACCCTTTGACTAAATTAAACTGTGGTGAGCTGGAACCTTGATCCATTGTCCCTGGAGGACAGAGGGGTATGGCTAAGAGGGAAAGAGTAGAAGGAGAAGTGTATGGAATTCATTAAACTCAAATGTGAAGCTCCCAATTTTAACTGTTCTGTGAAATGAACGTCTCTCAAACAGACTTTCAAAAATCATAATTTTTCATATGAATCTACTAAGGAGGTCTATAATACCTGGAAAAATTGATCTAATAATATTTGCTTTGATATTCCTACTTGACATCTACGACCATAAATGCATCCCATTCCCAGATATTCGGAACTGCAATGCTCCCATTAGCTTAACAGGGGTTTGACTCTCATTAGAGATGTCTCCTAGCAACCCAACTGATAAACAATGCTGCAGCGCTGTCTCCTAGCAACCCAACTGATAAACAATGCTGCAGCGCTATGTCTCCTAGCAACCCAACTGATAAACAATGCTGCAGCGCTATGTCTCCTAGCAACCCAACTGATAAACAATGCTGCAGTGCTGTCCCCTAGCAACCCAACTGATAAACAATGCTGCAGCGCTATGTCTCCTAGCAACCCAACTGATAAACAATGCTGCAGTGCTGTCCCCTAGCAACCCAACTGATAAACAATGCTGCAGCGCTATGTCTCCTAGCAACCCAACTGATAAACAATGCTGCAGCGCTATGTCTCCTAGCAACCCAACTGATAAACAATGCTGCAGTGCTGTCTCCTAGCAACCCAACTGATAAACAATGCTGCAGCGCTATGTCTCCTAGCAACCCAACTGATAAACAATGCTGCAACGCTATGTCTCCTAGCAACCCAGCTGATAAACAATACTGCAGCGCTATGTCTCCTAGCAACCCAACTGATAAACAATGCTGCAGCGCTATGTCTCCTAGCAACCCAGCTGATAAACAATGCTGCAGCGCTATGTCTCCTAGCAACCCAACTGATAAACAATGCTGCAGCGCTATGTCTCCTAGCAACCCAACTGATAAACAATACTGCAGCGCTATGTCTCCTAGCAACCCAGCTGATAAACAATGCTGCAGCGCTATGTCTCCTAGCAACCCAACTGATAAACAATGCTGCAGCGCTATGTCTCCTAGCAACCCAACTGATAAACAATACTGCAGCCTATGTCTCCTAGCAACCCAGCTGATAAACAATGCTGCAGCGCTATGTCTCCTAGCAACCCAGCTGATAAACAATGCTGCAGCGCTATGTCTCCTAGCAACCCAACTGATAAACAATACTGCAGCACTATGTCTCCTAGCAACCCAACTGATAAACAGTGCTGCAGCGCTATGTCTCCTAGCAACCCAGCTGATAAACAATGCTGCAGCGCTATGTCTCCTAGCAACCCAACTGATAAACAATGCTGCAGCGCTATGTCTCCTAGCAACCCAACTGATAAACAATGCAGCGCTAGCATTAGTGCTACAGGTGTACAATTATCAAAAGAGATTCTGATGTTTTATTCATCTGTTTCTGCAGGCGTTTGTTAAACAAGCTTTAATATCATGTAATGTGGAAACAAACTCATTTATCGATATTACTGAATAAAGTGAATGTTTATCAGTAACTCTGTATATCTCCCTGAGTGTGGACATGTTTGTGTGACATCATGCCCTTGCATCTCGCCGAGAATTGCTGCACAAGCTACAAATTGTAATTCTGACTTCAAGATGTAAAATCCGAATTTCCGAGTTCAACGGATCTGACGCTGAAAACTCCAGCAGCCTCATTTACACTTAGAAAACTCCTGATGTTGCTATAACAACGCAAAAATCACTTATCAATTTACTTGAAGTGAAAATCAGTATTAATTTCCTGTTTAATAAATTAATTAATCACATTATCATGCAGAACATCTCGTGTTTGTAAATCCATAAGGATCTCTTTCTCAACGGCGATACCAGCAGTGATGACAGACGCCTCGTCAGCAAGATCTCGCGCTCTTCGCTTTTAAATTACGTCACTTAAAGCGTGATTATACGGAGCCCATGAAGTGACCTGTGCAAAAAATTATTATTGCCCAGGACACTTCACGGGCTCCGTATGATTGCATCACTCAAGACCAGCTAGAATAAAATGAAAAAAAGACCAGCTAGAAGGCCTCGACCGGGACACATCCTAAAGACTACACCCACCAAGAACAAATAAATGAATCTGATTGGCTGATGAATCTGACTTTAGTTCCTCATTAATTTGCTCTGTTGAGGGATTCTGTGGAACTTCTGAAGGCCTGACGGGGTGGAGCTCAAACTCACGCGCTGATTCGGGCATGTGATGAAACAGTCGTCACACAACGATTGTAATCATCGAGCAATAAATTCTGACTGGATAAACTTTTCGTTTTTCTCTATTTGTTTGTAGATCAATTAAGAGTGGAAGCGATTGTAAATACAGAGGCAAAAAGGTGATTGAGTATGAAAGGATGAAAAATATGTATTTATTTGCCATGTTACACCAGCAGAGAAGCTTCACCACTGTCTCTTAGATCCCTAAATCTAACACATCTCTGAATGGGATGCTTTCGTGTAATTCAAGTCTCTACTTTGCAGTGTGGTTGGTCCTGCAGTCACTTTCCTTGTCCTCCCGAACAGCCAGAATTTAACAGCGAATGAGGTGTCGGAAAAGACCGGTAAAGATATTTCATTGTTATTAAGAGTGTTTCTGGGAAACATCCATGCAATGTAATATAATAGATTGTCATGAAACCTGTCAAGAAAATGTCCAATACAAAAAAAAAAAGAAATTAAATGAAATTATATTTGCATTAAAGAAAATGAAGCCTATATTTAGGGACATTAAGATTGAGGGCCATTATTGTGTCATTGTTTTCAAGACACTTTAGCACATTTAGCCCCACAATACTCATTACCGTGACACGGTAAATTAAAGGCTGTACCATGGAAGTAATACTCGTAGAATGGAAAAAATAATAATAATGAAAATGTTACAATGCAAAAAATCTTGATGGCCCGAAAATTTTCTATAAGCTTAATATAATTCTTATTTGTGTCTTTTGGTTTTGGAGTAAATTAGGACTGGGATGTTTTCTTGACAACATTTTTATTCATGTATAAATAAATGCATATTTTGAGTTTTAGTTGTGAATTGTGATTGGATGAATCACTTTGAAAGCCACACTCCTTTGACCACACATATTGCAGTCATTATTGATGTAATGACTGCAATCATTTATTGAACATCTGTATCTTTTACCATTTTGCTGTTGTCGCCATTTTATAAAGCAGTAGCTAACTGAGGTGTTTGTGTTACAGTGATTTGACCGCGTTTTAGGCTTTCCGTCCAGCCTATTCCCCATAACCATGGTAAAATGAAATCACTGTAACGGTGGGCGTAGCCAGGAAATTTATTTTGGGTGGGCCTAAATTAGAATGGATGGGCAAAGTTTTCACCCAAATATTTTTCTTCCAAATTTTCCTTTTAAACAGTTTATGCAGAATTTATGCCGTTTTTAAACTATTTTATAGACCTTATTCACAGCAGCGTCATCTATGGGAATGAAAATGAGGCCGAGAGTCTCTTCAAAGGCATGCACTTTATAAAGCTATCAAAATGCTCCTAGATCACATCTAAGTTTACGCAACTCGTGTTTCCTAGAGATTTTGTCTGGTGAAATTTCTTGGAAAGATATTTGTTCAATCTTTCGGCAACCGAACGATCCAAAAACACGTTAAACAACTGGACAACCCATTGAAGAGACTGTGCATCTGTCCCTCACAGCCTCATTGTCATTCCCATCAAAGATGGCGCTGATGTGGAGTCAAAGAATAATCTCTAATATTCTAGGTTGGCCTGGGTCTAATTTGGGTGGGGCACAGGCACACCCCGGCCCGACCTTGGCTACGCCACTGACTGTAACGCATCATCTCATGAGGCTTATTGCTTTATCATGGGCTATTCTGGCGTTGTCTAATCTTACACATTTATGTAACTTTTACACGCAGTGGCTGAAAAGAACTTTCTAGAATCACAGACTGGTCTGAAGGTGCTACAGGCAGGTGTTGGGGAGGTAAGGATGTGCAGTCTCATTCTTACAGAACACATGTGACAAATGGGAGGTATTTAAAAGCCCTTGTGACCTTCCAATGATTTTTGTTTGTTTCATTTATCTCTTTCTTCCCTCCGTCATTGCAGAAGAACGACGGCCAAGCGTTGCCAGTGGCAACACGTGTACATGACAGCAGCCAATGGGTGTTCCTCATGTTCGTGGGTGTGGCTTGTGTGGGTGGACTCCTGGTGGGGGCGTTGACCATCGCCTGTCTGCGCACCCATGCCCGCCAGTTGGCCTCAAAGAAACTGGGGCTGGGACCTGAAGCTGGAAATGTGACGCATTATGAGTACCAGGTATGAGGAAGTGATCAGAATGTGCACTGCATCATTTCCCTGCAACAAAATCATTAAACAGTAAATACTTTGAGGTATTGGCCGTGATGTTACTATCTACTGTTAATATGGGCATCCCCAGCATATCAACTGCAACATGTATTACCGGTTTTACTTATCAGACTGGTAAAGACGGCAATTTGTTAACTAGAGCAATACAATTGACAATTTCTTCAGGATCTTTGTCGGCAGCACATGGCTGCTAAGTCCTCTGTGGGCAGGCAGGACTGTGGGGTTGGAGCTGCTGGTGGTGCCGGTCCTGGAGGAGGTGGTGGCGGAGAAACTGATACATCACGAGTCAGCAGTGTGTCGTCTCAGTTCAGTGACGCTCCTCAGCAAAGCCCTAGTTCACACAGCAGCACCCCCTCCTGGTGCGAGGAGCCAGCGCAGTCTAACATGGATATCTCTACGGGACACATGATACTGGTTGACACACACTCCCACCACTATTTACACACAATACATGTAATTAATTTGTAATTAATACCAGTAACTAACTTCCCTTTGGTTTACGCTGTGAAAAATAATTACCCTGCAATCATTTTACCTAACATGTATCCCATGATAATGCAAAGAATGTTTTGTTTCCTTTTTCTTTGATTGTAACAGTTTTTAGTATTCTCTAAATATACCATGTGGTATCACATGAAAAAGCAGCGTTTCTGAGAAACACAACAGTAGTCTCTATACGGGTGACCACTCTCTCTCTCTCTCTCTCTCTCTCTCACACTCACACACACACACACACACACACTTTTTAGGCATATATGGAGGATCATCTGAAGAATAAAGACCGTTTGTTGAAAGAGTGGGAGGCTCTGTGTTCCTACCAGGCAGAACCCAGCACCATCTCAGTAGCCCAAAGTGAAAGTAACGTCAAGAAGAACCGCTGCCCTGATGCCGTGCCCTGTGAGTAATTCCCCATTGCTCCCAACCCCCACCCCCCTGGCTGTCTTGAATTGCCCCTTCCTGATTTCTTCTGTTTTTGTGTATATCTCATACAAAATTGCTTACCCCCCCAGTACTAGTTACTAAATCCCCAAATCTATGAAACTGCATTCATAATGGGGTTCAGCTGGACTGGACACAACCAGACCTGATTACTGCCAGCCCTGTTCAATCACATCAACACCTAAATAAAACTTTTCAGCAGCATGATGTTGGCTAAAACGTCTCACTCAGTAGCACACTGTGCCAAAGTCAAAAGAAATTCCAGAAATGAGGAGGGAAAAGGTGACTGAAGTACATCAGTCTGGGAAGGGTTAAAAAGCTATTTAAAAGGCTCTGGGACTCCAAAGAACAACAATGAGAGTCTTTATCTCCAAATGGAGAAGAGTTGGCACAGTAGTGAACCTTCCCAGAAGTGGCCGACCTTCCAAATTTCCTCCAAGAGCACAGCGACGACTCATCCAGGAAGTCACCCAAGGAACTGCAGGCCTCTCTCGCATCAATAAAGGTCGCTGTTCATGACTCCACTGTCAGAAAGACACTGGCCAAAAATGCCATCTATGGAAGTGTGGCAAGGCAAAAACCACTGCAAACGCCAAAAACATTAAGGATCCTCAAATGATCTGATGATCCTCAAAGCTTTTGGGATATGTTCTGTGGACTGATGAGTCGAAAGTGGAACTGTTTGGAAGACAGGGGTCCCGTTACATCTGGTGTAAATCAAACACTGAATTCAACAAAAAGAACATCATATCTACAGTCAAGCAAAGGAGAAAGTCCGGTCATCAGCCCCTTGAGTTGAAGCTCAAGCGCAACTGGATTATGCAGCAAGACAATGATCCAAAGCACAGGAGTAAGTCCACCTCTGAATGGCTCAAAATAAGCAAAATTAAAGTTTTGGAGTGGCCTAGTCAAAGTCCTGACTTAAACCCGATTGAGATGCTGTGCAGGACCTTAAACGGGCAATTCATGCTCAAACTATCCAGTGTAGCTGAACTAAAGCAGTTCTGCAAAGAAGAGTGGGCTAAACTTCTCCCACAGCGTTGTGAAAGACGGATCTCCAGTTATCGGAAGTGTTTGGTTGCAGTTGTTGCTGCTAAAGGTGGCACGACCAGTTCAAGGGGGCAGTTAGTTTTTCACATAGGTGATGGATACATTTTTTGCTTCAATAAAACAAATATATATATATATATATATATATTTGAAAACTGTATTTTGTGTTTTGCCAGGTTGCCTATGTTTTATGTTATATCTCGTTTGAAGATCTAAAACTATTTAGTATGAAAATACTGTTTTTCTTTATGATCTTCTTCTTAACACCCTTACTACGTGTTAGCCTCTTTGTCACTCAAGCGGATCGATCTGTCCACTTTTTTTTAAGGATTAGGATGAGTAACTCTACATTGTTTTATGCAGACGATCATTCCCGAGTGAAGCTGAAGTCTGAGATGAACCCCTCCAGGACAGACTACATCAATGCCAGTACCATTGTAAGTCTGACACACTATCTGCACCTGAAGATGGTCAACAGGCCTGTCCTAAACATGTGAATAACTTTTTTGGAATATGAAACATGACAGTTTGAAAGGCTTACATAATTGCCCCTTTCCCTCCCTCTAAAGCTAGAAATACCTCCCCTGCTTGCATCCCTCTGTTACCATGGTGATAATCCATTTATTCCCAGATGTGCAAGGCTGCCACTGGTTCCGGAATCCCTCTCTCAGCATTGCCATGGTTACATTGTATTGATCTCATTTAGGACGTGTAGATCTGGAATCCCCCACTGCTCTGTTGTAGTCGAGAGCGGGGGATCATCAATTAAGTCTTCATGCAGTCGTGGTGCTCGGCAGATTCAGGGTTAATATGGGATATAGCAGTGCTGACCCCTGACCTTTTGTCTCCTATTGACCCTTTAGATCGAGCATGACCCTCGGATGCCAGTGTATATCGCCACCCAAGGGCCTCTTTCGCACACCATCTCTGATTTCTGGCAGGTCAGTCACTGTGTGTTAGTGAGAGTGCTGAGCTCATTCCCTATAAAGAAATATAAGTCACTTGCCATGTGTGCTGTGAATTTAGCAAACAGTCAGTGCATTTTATATTTTATACATATGGAGTAGTGCTGGTATGGTAGAAATTAAGTCTCTTACAAATTTTACATGTGTAAGTACTACTGTACAAATGGCATGTTTGTAACCCGTGTTTGTTGTGCAGATGGTTTGGGAGAGCGGCTGTACGGTCATAGTGATGATGACGGCTCTGGTTGAAGATGGAGAAAAGCAGTGTGATCGCTACTGGCCCGATGAGGGCTCTTCTCTCTACCACATATATGAGGTTTGTGAAAAAATGTGTGAAATGTGAACCTTAAAGCTCCATTTGCACCACAAATGACTTTGTCACTTGGTGTAGCTAGACTCTAGTGTTCTGTGTCGCTGGTGGGCCTTCCTCCTGCTGTCGCTTTAATGTTACTGGTGGACTGCACGTCTGGTCATAGTATCTTTGGAAATACTGATTACAGATTATAGTACCGGTAAAAATAAGATGTCTTTCTAATTTGACAAGGAATCAGTGCATAAAGAGCTGGAAGTCGCTCTGCTCTCATTGAAAAGGAATGGGATCGTGTTGCTTTGTCACATGATGCCACCAGTGTTGTGAATGGGGCTTGAGAGATGTCCCCATTTACACTGATGAGCCAAAACATTATGACCTCTGGCCTAATATGCTGTTGGTCCTCCGCGTGCTGCCAAAACAGCACTGACCCGCCGAGGCATGGACTCTACAGGACGCCCTGAACCTGTCATGTGAGATCTGGCACCAAGACATTAGCAGCAGATCCTTCAAGTCCTGTAAGTTGCAGGGTGGGGCCGCTGTGGTCCAGTACATCCTACAGATGCTCAATTGGATTGAGACCTGGGGAATTTGGAGGCCAGGGCAACACCATGAACTCTTCATCATGTTCCTCAAACCATTCCTGAACAATGTGTACCGCATGGCAGGTGGAATTAACCTGTTGAAATAGGCCACTGCCATCAGGGAATAGCATTGCCATGAAGGGGTGTAACTGGCCTGCAATGATGTTAAGGTAGGTGGCACATGTCAAATTGACGTCCACATGAATGGCCGGACCCAGGGTTTCCCAGCAGAACAGTGCCCAGAGCATCACACTCCGTCCACCGAGTTGTCGTCTTCCCAGAGTGCATCCTGGGGCCATCATTTCCCCAGGTAAATGTCGCATACGTACATAGCTATCTACGTGATGCAAACGAAAACAGGACTCATCGGATTAGGAGACATTCTTGCACCGCTCCAAGGTCCAGTTCCGACACTCGCGTGCTCATAGTAGGCGGTCGAAGGGACATCATGGGCACTCTGACCGGTCTGCAGCTACGCAGCCCCTTAAGCAGCAGAGTGCGATGCACTGTGTTTTGAAACACATTCCTCCCGTAACCATCATTAAGATTTTCTGTGACTTATGCCACAGTAGACCCTCTGTCGATTCGGTCCAGACAAAATGGCCTTCGTTGCCCTCAAGCATCGATGGGCCTTGGGCGCCCAACACCCTGTTGCTGGGTTGTGGTTTGTTCCTCCTTGGACCACTGTCGGTAGGTATTCACCACTGCTGACCAGAAGTACCCCACAAGCCTTGCTGTTTCAGAGATGCTCTGACCCAGTCATCAGGCTTTAACAATTTGGCCCTTGCTAAAGTCACTCAGGTCTTTTACTCCTGGCCGTTTCTCCTGCATCCAACACATTGACTACGAGAACTGATTGTTTGCTTACCATCTAATCTACCCAGACCATGACGTGCCCTTGTTAGGAGATGATCAACGTTATTCACTTAACCTGTGAGTTGCTGTTGCTGAAGTTTTGGCTCATCAGTGTATGGTCTTTCTACTTTGATGCATTGTCTGCTGTAGTAGGCCCTAAGGAGCATAAATGTAATGTTAACTGTAAGTTATCACTCTCAGGTGAACCTGGTGTCTGAGCATATCTGGTGTAATGACTTCCTGGTGCGTAGTTTCTACCTAAAGAACGTCCAAACCCAGGAAACTCGGACCCTCACTCAGTTCCACTTCCTGAGCTGGCCTGCACAGGGAATACCCACCTCCACACGCCCTCTACTGGACTTCCGCAGGTACTGCACCTGGTCACACACGTACATTTACACACATCTCTATGTGAGTTTACATCAGTTTCATGTCACGTTCTCCATTCTTTCACCTGTCTTCCATTACATGATATGGCTTCACTCTTACTCTCGCTTCATTTGATCTGATTCTTTACCTCAAGTTATTTTCTGTCTCCTAACCTCTGAGCCACCTTATGCTTTTCTCTTTGTGAGCGATGGAGCGCGGTAGCGAGGTATTGCACAGCTGTCTGTGTCATTTTTGTGGTTTGCAGCTAGTAGTCTGGTTCCAGTTGCATAGTCACAAAAATGAGCACAGACAGGTGTGGCTGCAGCAACGCTGATGAAACGCTCCATCGCCTAATGCACCCATTCTCTCTGTCTGATTCTATATTTCTATTCATCTCTAACCTTTCTATGTCTCATTTCACTTATATCACAGCTCATATATCACTTATCACTTTCTTCCTAGAGATATGATGAATCTACTTTTGCTTAGTGTGTTGATGTTGCTTGTTTCTTGCCTCTATTGACTGTGAGAGGTGTCTTTGATATAACACTCTGTTTGATCTTTGAGTCTCTACTGTGAAGTCGTCCTAATGTTTTCCTCTCATCTCTCTGGGTTTCTATTCTGCATTAGCCTCGAAATTTCTCTCTGATCTCTTTCTCTGCTCCTTAGGAAAGTCAACAAGTGCTACCGTGGACGCTCCTGCCCCATCATTGTGCACTGCAGGTATATATAAATACACTTTTTTAAACTCCTCGTTATGTTTAGGATGAAAGAAAGTCCTTTTTCGGAAAGGTAGAGGTGGAGTTTGTAAATGGCTGGGCGATATGGCCAAAAATATCACAATATATTTTTTTTGGATTGTTTGATATTGATATTTATCACAATATATTTCATACCAATAATGGTTTTAGCCCAACGCCAGCGGTGGACTGGGAAGAGAAATCAGACTGTGATTTTACATGGCCCAAAAGTGGGGGTGTCGCTCATTTTAGCTTAGTCCCAGTTCTCCCGATGGCCAGTCCGCCCCTGATCGGCCCCAAAGTGTGTCGGCCCACCGGGAAAATGCCCAGTATGCCAGATTACCAGTCCAGCCCTGCCCAACGCGTGTGACCTACATAACCCGTACATTACGTAATTGCTCTAGCCTAAAAGTCATTACGTCCACTGAAAGACTTTCTTGCCCATGCCAAGAAATTTGCAGATGTAACAGCAGTATGGATCATGAAAACAAAAGGCAACTAAATAGTACATAAATAAACAGCAATGATGTTGATGTAAGAGTTGCTGTTGTGTTCTGTTGATGGCTGAATTGCATTGTCAGTGTTGTCTTATTCGATACACAACAATGTCATGTTAGCTGTATAGCTAGCAGCTAGCAGCTACCTAGCTTCATTATTGGTTTACATGATAGCAGGGCTACGTAGCAGCTAGCCAGCTAATACATCCTACATGGCTGATTTCATGACTGTGTTCAATTAGATAGTTGTGTGTATAACTTTGCCAAACTGCTTGCATTTTTAGCGACACACACCTGATCGTGTAGATGTAGAACATAGGCTAAATATAGAACATATCTAAAAAAAAAAAATTTTTTTAACATTGTCCATTATTTGTCCCAATATTCCAAACCAGATTTTTTTTTTACGTCGAAATGTCTAAACACGTCCGAGAGTGCCACACGCTATTTTCTGAAGGAACTTACAGACAGTGCCTGAGTGACACTGGTTGAGTGGATCCTCATTGTCACCTCACAATACTGATAAAACATATTTATATAACATATCATGTAATTTCATCATTAGCACTTAATTAGCATTCAAACACTTCACGTCTCCATGCACCGTCTGCGCATGCGTGAGACGTTGACCATACGAAGTATCATCCCAAAATGGTAGAAGTGCACTTGCATTGCACTAATATGTATTCAAATGTATTGATTTCGACTTAAGAGTGCATCACTTACCATGTCACCTTTCTGTTTGTGCAGTGATGGTACAGGACGCACTGGCACATATATCCTGATTGACATGGTTCTGAACCGCATGGCCAAAGGTCGGCATTGGTAAAATGCAGATATCACATATTTTAAGAAGTACAGCATGTTAAAAATGTTGAACAAAGTTTTTGTTTTCATCTCAGGAGTTAAGGAGATTGACATCGCTGCAACGCTGGAACATGTCCGAGACCAGAGGCCTGGAATGGTGCGCACCAAGGTAATGAAAGACCGAACGGAAGAGTTGTGTTTCGTAATACCACAGAGCAACGTTTTAGAAATGAAAGCATGATTGTACTCATGAAACACCACAATCTCATATTCCTCCCAGTAACTGGGATCATTTTCATTGGTGCTGATGGTGTTATTAAAGAAAAGGATGGATGAAATGGTGGATTGTTAAATAGAAATGCTGACCGATGCTCGTCTCCCTCCTCAGGATCAGTTTGAGTTTGCACTGACTACTGTGGCTGAAGAGGTTAATGCCATTCTCAAAGCTCTGCCCCAGTGAGACGAATGTCCACGACTGCCACAACTGATCAGAAACACACACACACACACACACACACACACCTTAGTATCAACATGCATGTGTGCGGCCACTGAGGTTAGTATTGTTTCCTTCCTGCACTTCTCTAGAACACAAGCACTCAAAACCACATGTCCCAACCAGTGCTGTCTAAACGTGCCTCCCTACACTCTTAACATCCAATCTCCACACACGTGTACCACTTGAACCTGTAATGAGATTCCTTAGGATAGGATAGGATTCTTCCTTGGTGATAAAAACATTAAATTAGCAGAAGGAAAGTGTTTCTCTGTGTTTGCTCTCTCTTGGCACTGCCCTCAGTTTCTCTCATATCGCCATGGTGATGATGTCGGCGTACTGTTATGTATGCGTACCAGTGTAATGTGTGATTTCTTCAAAACGTGCTTATGTACTATGGTGGTTGTGGAAGAGAGGGAAAACATGGTCATAAAGATGAACTTTGACGCAGTTAGGTCTCAGGTTCAACGTATGTGGGCCCGGATGGCATGTGAACCCGCAAAATTCTGCAGTAACCTTCAGATTTCCTCTGAATTACGATGCCACAGTTCAGAAAGTTCCTACTTCCTGTGCAACTTGCATGTTGATTTATTAAATATTTAGACTAATTCAAAAATGCTTTTGGCTACCAATAAGAGTGCAGTTCTGCCAGCTCTCTTTAAAACATTTAAACCCGTTAAACATACAAAATTTTGCATCGTTTTTTTTGGAGAATATTCGGAAGACAGACGATGAGCTTGAATTCCCTCTCTTTCTCCTCCTTGGTCAAAATTGCTCTTTCTCTGTGATTATTGTGGTCGACTTAATTATTCTATTCCTCTAGCAAATAAAAAGAAAAAAAAACATGTTATTGAAATCTAAAAAAAAAGACATTTATTTTGTATTTTGTGATGACTAATAAAACTTGTGGAAGTGATGCAGCAGCAGCATCACTGCGTATATGTGTCTTTTTTTATTTTTATTCAACGTTTACGTTTACAAACTGGATCCGGGCTCGCCAAGGGGTGCTAGGTGGTCCGTGCAAAATTTTATAGAAAGAAACATTTACATTTTATTTCTTGTGGCTTTAGTAAGAATTGGAAAAACGAAATTGTTGTTTGTACTATTTGTAACAAGAATAAATGAAACTCCTGTGATTAACATACAGTACAATTTCACAACTGAAAACTGGACAACCCAAAACTTACCAAAAGCAGATTCTCTTGAACTCGTAAGTCTGTACAAATCCTGTTACATGGACCATTTTTTGTAACCGAGTGTCCTTAAGCCCACATCAGGTGAAATCTTTAAAGCACAGCCTTTCCTCATTTATCGCTTTCACACTCTAAAATCACACTAATATTAATCATTGACTATTGAAACGTTCTTTGGTGAATCAAATCCTGCATAACTACAATATGTGAACCAGGAAAGCAAAAATACAACAACTTTTTCCAAGATACAACATTTATTGGCAAAATATATGGAGTGTGGTTATATTTGGTTAAATGTTACACAATGCATATGAAAAAGATAAAAAACATTAAAAAAAAACCCACCATGGTTTGCTTTGGCACAAATGTCATTATCTATTTTGTGCAATATATAATTTGCTCCTATGTTAACATATTACACATCTTGCTGGCAAATAATATGCATTAGCAATTGGATTTGAAATGCCCGTTTTCCCTTATAAAGCTCTGGAAAAAATTAAGAGACCACTGCAAAATGATCAGATTCTCTGGATTTGCTATTTATATGTATGTGTATTGACAACATTTCTGCCAAATTACAAGTAAAAATATTGTCATTTAGAGCATTTATTTGCAGAAAATAACAAAGATGGCGTGTTTTCAGACCTGGAATAATGCAAAGAAAACAAGTTCATATTCTTTTTTAAACAGCACAATACTAATGTTTTAAGAGTTCAGAAATCAATATTTGCTGGAATAATCCTGATTTTCAATCACAGCTTTCATGCGTCTTGGCATGCTCTCTGCCAGTCTTTCACATTGCTGTTGGGGGACTTTATGCCACTCCTGGTGCAAAAATTCAAGCAGCTCGGCTTTATTTGACAGCTTGTGACCGTCCTCCACCAAATTTCACAGTGGGTGTGAGACATTGTGTCTTTAAGGCCTCTCCAGGTCTCCGTCTGACCATTAGACGACCAGGTGGAGGATCGGTGATGATCTGGGGGTGCTTCAGCAAGGCTGGAATCGGGCAGATTTGTCTTTGTGAAGGACGCATGAATCAAGTCACACACAAGGATATCCTGGAAGAAAACTCGCTTCCTTCTGCTCTGACGGTGTTCCCAAACTCTGAGGATTTGTTTTTCCTGCAGGACAATGATTGCCCCGACTGTGTGACATGGATCAAAGTGTGGATGGAGGACCACCGGATCAAGACCCTGTCATGGCCAGCCCAATCTCCAGACCTGAACCCCATTGAAAACCTCTGGAATGTGATCAAGAGGAAGATGGACGGCCACAAGCCGTCAAACAAAGCCAAGCTGCTTGAATTTTGTGGTCTGAAAACGCTGCATCTTTGTTGTCATTTTCTGCAAATAAATGCTCTAAATTAAAATATTTCTATTAGGAATATGGCAGAAATGTTGTCAGTACTTTATAGAATAAAATAAAAATGTTAATTTTACTCAACGACACACCTATAAATGGTACATCCAGAGAAACTGATCTTTTTGCAGTGGTCTCAATTTTTTTCCAGAGCTGTATAAATTACTATCTGGATTTTAAGTCATTCAGTGCTCTTCTTGGAGTGCACGCTTGTCATTAAACTCCTTCAGAGAGACATGGTACACAAGATGAACTGCAAGAGGAAATTGTTACAATGTTAACCATCTTTTAAAAAGCAGGCAAATGTGAAAAATGTATTTTATTGACACTTACATCATCATACTGAAAGTTCACCATTCCCTGTTGCATCGTGTCTCTCCTCCTGAAGTTGTCTACAGAACAAAACGTTTTTTTGTATTCATACATTCAGTATAATTACAATGATCAATTCTGCATGGATCTGCATTACCACATTTACAAATGTTATGTCTGAAGTACACACCTGTTAGCGCTCTTAGCTTCACACAACACGCCACATAGTCATCAAAGTAGATCTTGCCTGACTTGCTGTAGCGTTTGATGACACTATTCAGTGCCTGAGGGCTGATTCTGTACCCTGTGCAGTCAAAACAAACACGAAAATCTAGTACCTCACATCATGGTACATGTAGCAATCGTTTAGCCTAGCGGATGCTGTTTGTCCATTCCAGAACCATACAAACAGTAGCCTCTAATTGGACTGGATCTTATAGTTAACTTGTGACTTATTCCTTTTAAAGTATATATCCCCCTGACTCAAACAGCAGAGATACTCTTGATTGAGACTTCTAGGAACGGTCTCCACACTCACCCATGTTGGCAATACACTGGGACATCTCGTGAGGTTCCACCGTTCCACTGCAGTCCCTGTCCACCATTATGAAGTTCTGCTTCCAGCCATTTAGCACTGCAAACAGTTCTTTAAACTCACTGAAGCCCATCTTTCCTGTGTAATCTCTCTGCAGACACATGGTTAAAGAAACTGAACCACTGCAAATAATCAGTCAAACGAACTGACTTCAAATGGTCTCACAACCTCAATGATCTCAGACAGTGATGTAACATGGATCTTGCGGGCCCCAGTGCAAAGAAACTGTGGGGCCTCCTCTTTGGGGGTCCTTGATTGTTTTTCATCACCCCTCGGGCCCACTGTCATTTTTGGGGTTTCTTTGGTCGACCGTTGTGAGCACCCTCTGGGGCAGATGCCCACCCTGTCCTCCCTCTAGTAACGCCCCAGATGCCCACCCTGCCCTCCCTCTAGTTACGCCCCAGATACCCACCCTGCCCTCCCTCTAGTTACGCCCCAGATAACCACCCTGCCCTCCCTCTAGTTACGCCCCAGATATACTGAACTGGGTTTGGTTCAGTGTGAAACCACCTTATTGGAGCAAACAGGGGACTGGGACTAACATGGAGCAAACAGTCAGGCTTTTGCATATTTTTGTGAAGGATACATCCAGCATGGCGATCATAATCCTGCATGTTTCCAAACTGAAGGCTGCAACAACAAAAAAAGCAATGAGATGATCCATTCTGTCCATCACTCTATATTATTGATTTGAAAGTACAAATCATTTTGAAGTACAAAATGTTCCCCAAATCTATCAACCATATCCTGTAAACCGTACCATTGTCCTTACTGGAAAAAATCAAGTTGACTGACTTTAAATGTCAAGTTTTGGGCACATTACTCAAATATTCTCTCATTATTTACTCACCCTCATGATATCCCAGGTATGTATGACTTTCTTTCTTCACCAGAACACATTTGAAGAACAATATCTCAGCTCAGTAGGTCCTTAAAATGCAAGCAAATTGCGATTTCTCTTTTGAAGCTCCGAAAATCAGTGTCAAAATAAACGTCATCCATACAACTCCAGCGGTTAAATTAATATCTTCTAAAGCGACACGATAGTTTTGGTGCGAAAGAGATAAATAATTAGGTACTTTTTTAACTCTAAATCATGCTCCTGATCAGCAGCGGCATGTGCGTGTGACGTAATAAGTTGTCAAGTCATTTTTATTTGTATAGCGCCCTTCACAACACACATCGTTACAAAGCAGCTTTACAGAAGATAAAACTGTAATATCTATAATGTCTATGAGTCATCATTGCGTAATTAGATAAAATACGATTGTGAATTGTGTTTAAAAATAAGTAACTGAACAATAATTGTATTTATAGTCCCAGTGAGAATTTCACATAGATTCAATTGTCCCTGTTAATTGGCTGATGAAGGCTTTTGTTGGTAATTGATAGCCTATATATTCCATTATAAGATCGCAGTCCATCAATAGACCGAGGTGATGCAGGCAGAGATCAGGGATGTGAAATGCAGTTCAACCTGGCCGGTAATTTCGGTGAGGTCCATCCTAAGTCCAAGGTTCAGACAATGGCATATAAAGTGTCCCATGTCTTATGGTTGGAGTTGGAGCATCAGTTCATCCTCTGAAGTCCATCATAACAGACTGAAGTGATGTTTCATCACTCATTGACACGTAACAGTGGAGTCCGACACAAAGCAGGAATGAGTGATGTCTGAACAATAAAATAGGATTTATAGACAATTGGAAGAGTTTTTGGGGTAGACCTGATCTGCTAAAGAGAGACAGACTCCATCCCTCCAGGGAAGGTGCCGCTCTCCTCTCTAGTAATTTGGCTCATATTCTTAATGTTAGTATTTGACTAACTGGGGCCCAGGTCTGGAAGCAGACAAACTGGTTAATCCGAACGTCTGCTAGCTGCCTTGAGAAGTCACAAAGATCACATGAACTACAACACAGAGACTGTATCACCTAGATATCTCATAGAGACTAAGTCTGTTCCCTGAACTACCAAACACAATACCCTCACAACAGGAAGTCCAGTGACGTCAGAATCAACACTAGGACTGTGAAATCACATGCGTTGGCATGTGAAACAGATGAGAACTGACACACGTGAGACACAACCGGAAGAGCAGCGCTGTTTACGAGTGAGGAGGAGGAACGCTGTACAGATGCTTAGTTGGTTTGGGTTTAGATCTGCATTTATCCGTTTCTTTACTCACATTGTTGCGTTTGTGCATTTATCCTGGATGTCTCAACCGAGTGGAGAACGTGAGATTACGTCCATATCATGGCAACGTGAATACGTCAAATGAGAGACCACGCAAACAAAACTCTCACGTGAAGCTTACAGGAAACATTGGATTACAGTTAACCGCTGGTGTCGCATGGATGATGTTTATGTTGACTGTGATTTTTGGAGCTTCAAAAGAGAAATCACCATTTCACTTGCATTTTAAGGACCTACTCAGAGATATTCTTTTATTTTTCTTCAAATGTGCTCTGTTGAAGAAAGTCAAACACATTCCTACTGTCATACACTGGGATATTATAAGGGTGAATAAATAATGAGAGATATTACATTTTTGGGTTAACTATCCCTTTAAGGGAACTTATAGGGACATTTTAATAGTTATTAATGATGGTTTAGCTCTTTTGTATTTAGTATTATTGATGTTGTTTTGTTACAAATTAGTATTGTCATGATACAACTGATACCACTTTCAATACCACAGCACAAAAATGCTAATATGGTAATGTGCTATTGAACACACTTCTTAAGCCTTAGTTACCTTTCACTGTAAATAATAAATTAAAAGAAATGCATGTTCCTCAAAGTGTTTTGCAATGACGTATGCATTGCTTAAGTGTCCTACTGAAATCGGTTTTATTTACTGTTTCAAAATCCTGTTCTTTTTTCCCAGAATAACATGCTTTAAAGTTTAATTTCATCATCAAAATTGTGTCTAATCAAATTAATTCTTAAAGATAAAAACTTTTAACAAGTGACAATAGAACCACTACTTTTTTTATTTTGACGTGTGTTTTTGACTGAAGCTTCTCTTCTCCAGAGAAACAGTTCGCTACATTGCCCAGTGTGATCGTAAAGTGCGAATGTTGTGATTTAATTATATAAATAAAATGCCTGGCCAAAAAAAAAGTTGCCATTTGGATTTAAATAATGGTTATGATCTTGGGTTGCTTCAATTGGTCAGGTCGAGGCTCAGTAATGTTATGAGGCAATAAAATTAAGTCAGCTGTGTATTTGAATGTACTGTGTGACCAGATCTTGTATTGATGATGGGAGAGTAAAACCACTCTGTAAAGTCTCCAGCACATCCCAAAGATTTTCGATGGTGTTAAGATCAGGAACCTGTGGTAGCCAATTCATGTGTAAAAATGATTCCTCACGCTCCATGAACCACTCTTTCACAATTTGAGCACGATGAATCTTCACACTGTCATCCTGGAATATGCTCGTGCCGTCAGGGAAGAAAAAAACCCATTGATGGGATGACCTAGTCATCCAGTACATTCAGGTACTCCGCTGACTCAATTTTACTGTCGCATAATGTTGCTGAGACTAGGCCTGACCAACTGAAGCACCCCCAGATCATAACCATTATTTAAATCCAAAGTGCAGCTTTTTTTGGCCAGGCAGTGCATACAGTCTACATGTGCTGTGCACTTTGCAGTGGATTAGTGCTCTGCTTCATCATCTGCTACAACATGAGATGAATCTCGATGTCCGTGGAGTATCCAGTGTTTGAGCGGTTGGCTTTATACATTCATTAATGGTAAGCAGCTCGAATGCAGACTAAGATTGCAGCCTAAGATTGGTTTAATAATCACACTAGGACATATCACGATTTTAATTTGATTAATTGTGCATTTCAGTGTAAAAGAAGTAACAGAGCACAACCATTTAAACTAAAATCAAGTAGAAACAGCAGTATTTAAATAGCAAATCTAAGTCAAGTTCTTATGGTTTTCAGTGCACACAAGATGTGTGGGTACTTACGAGTGTAGGAACCACTGATTCCAGTCTGGGTAAGGCACCTTTGGAGTTCTTCAGCATCAATCTCACCATCCTGACATACACATAACATTAATTTGACCACGTGAACAACATGAAATGACATTAGGGCCACAGTACCCGCATTAACAGCTGTGCGCTGCACTCACCTGGCCAGCTATGGCTGTGAAATATCCCATCAATGGGTCTTGGGCAGGTTGGCCGGGAAACCCCCCTGGGTACCCCCCATATTGCTGTGCTGGGAAACCACCTCCAGGAGGAACTCCTGCTGGGACTCCTGGCATTGGCATACCCTGAGCAGGAACTCCTGGCATCGCACCACCATACTGTAAGAGAGTTATAATTCCACTCGGATTTGTTTCAAAACACACAGAATTATTCAATGAAACAAATAACATGCACAGGTCCCCAACACACTTCCAGCCAGGTGTTCTGAGTACAGGCAGGGCTGATACTATTTGGCGTCAATAAAGCTCCAGCTTACAACCTGCTCATAATGAAAAAGCTGGTTCTCATATACATGTTTTTTTTTCTGTGGTAAAGATGTATATAAAAGTTCCCTTCTTCACGTCCCTTCTTTTTTAACTCTTTAAGCATAATAATGTGCTAAAGACAGATAAACAGGTCATTCCTATGATTCTGTATGTTTTAAGTTCCTGGTATAAGTTATTGTATTTATAATGTTTAAAATCAACCACTTACAATTTGAATAGGCTTGTTAAAAAGAATAAATGTATAATGTTACACACTGCCGAAAAGTCCAACTTTCAATAACTGATATCACTTTAATTTATTGCACTAGTGTCATTTCCTCATGACCACAGAGCTAAACGTTAAACATCTTTAAGTTAAATCATTGGATATATGCATGCATATATATATATATTATCGCCACAACTATAATACATTTGAATTATAGATTGTGGGATTTCTTTGATAACAATATCACACTGTTTTTGTTCATTTATTTTACATTTTAAACAAAAAGTCTCAAAAGGTATAATGCTTCCTGTATTTTCGCAGACCATATTCCTCTTTCATACCAATTGTTGTAGAATAAAGAATTGTTCCCACACACCACATATCTACAATCCATAACGGGATGTTATGAGGGCTAAAGTTGTGCTCGTAAATCAATTTCCAATATAATAATACCTGTTGATGAAAATCTGATAACTTGATAAGGAGTTTTTTTAGGTCATAAAATCACATCTAAGGAGGAGGTTGCTAGGGATCTGGAACCAAAGGCTGTTTTCATTTTTTTTTACAAAGGATCCAAGCCAAATCGTTTTGATAGTACCATTAATACACTCAATATCAATGGCTTTCAGACCTCCTCCATCAAGCTCTTTCATCATAATTTTTGTGTTTTTCTTTTCCAAATGTAATTAAAGTTTACCTGGTTTATAGCTTTTATTGCATTTTTGGGGAGTGACATCGAGTAAGCTGGGTAGATAAATCGTGAAATACATTCAATTTTTGTAAGATAAGTACGGCCAATAATAGAGATATCTCTTTGAGACCACAAATTCAAATACGATTTACATTTATCTAAATTATTCCAAATGTTGAGATTATTTAGCACGTTTTTATACTTTGTAATGTGTATACCTAGGTATATTATATATCGTGTCCCTTTAACTATGAATCCTAAAAAAGAGAATGACTCATAGACTCAAGCATGACGAGTCTCCGTTTCAGTCTGTTGTTAGAATGCCATTAAGGGCGTTGCAGCAGCACACCAATCTGGCTTCTCTTTAGCTGCTTATCAAATTATTTGATATTTACAAACTGAATTCAACGTAAAACAGAAATTATACTCACATTGTTATATCCTGGGAATGACATACTTTGTAACAGTAGCTGTAAGAACTAGAAACCGACTTGTAGAAACGTGTCTTGTAAAGAAAGTTTTGGGGCAGCGGAGAACACTTCCGTACTTTGTGACCGGAAGCGATTGAGTGACGTCATGAAGAGGCGACAGGGAGCGTCTGATCGTTGATCAGTTTTAGTTTAACCGTACCGTTTAACGATGACTTTAAATGACTGCATAAAATGTAGAGAGCTGATTTGGGATCAGCTTTGGGATCAGCTCCACATGGTCTCATGTTATTTATTACCAGTCACACGGAAAATCATATGGGCGATTGACCAATAACCTTCTATTGTGTTGTCGTACAATGGGAACTTTGGTATTGTCTGTACATGTCCGAAGTATTCATTGTAAATGTACTTAATTGAATGTTCTACATTTAACCCGAAGTTCTGGACTAATTCGACATCACAAGAGTATTATTCACAACCTGTCGTTACGTAGAAAACCACTGGTGGGCGCAAATATCCTTAACTTTTTTTTTTTTAATTATTATTATTGAACAAAATATTTACAAGGTATACATATCACACACACACACACACACACACACAGAAAACTCGAGGTAGAGCAAGGAAATAAAATACATTTATAAAAAAAAAGATAGTCTACAAAAAAAAAATATATTCACAAAAAGCAAAAGGAATATAAATTAAACACAATAAATGAATACTAAAACAAAATAAAATAATAATAATAAAATAAAGCTAAGAAATATGATATAAAAAAATATATAAATAATATTAATAATTGTCACCTCCAGGAAATCAGGAGGTAACTCTTATAATGAAACCATATTTTTTTAATCAACAAGAGCAGTTTTAGCGGCTTTCTAATTAAATTATAAACAAAGAGAATCATAGAATAATTTTAGATCGATAAAGAACAGCAAATTGGACTTAGAATCAGTGATTTTACATTTATGGAGATTAAACTGTCCACAGAGAGTTAACAGTTTTAACCTGTCATCCATCTCATTTGACCTGGAGTCCCAAAACAAACAGTACATTCATTATTTTTAAAATAAAAAATGTTGTAAGCAGAGAAAATAAGCCAGGCATCTTCTTTCCAGAACTCCTTTGCATAATCACATTCCAAAAATAAGTGTGGTATTTTTTCAACATTAAAGTTGCAGAATGTACATTTTGAAGAAATGTCAAATTTAAACTTAGAAAGAAGAGAGTTACAGGGATAGGATTTATGAAGAATTTTATAATGAAGTTCTTTCATCTTGTTAGGTAACAGTACCTTATTAATGCCATATATTAATAAGTCCATATATTAATAGTAGCAAGAGAAGGATCATTTAATTTCCACTTGCAAATATCCTTAAAGTAGAGAGTACATTAAACGTCTTGCAGCTCCTATAAACAATGTTAAAACAATGTTAGAGAAACAAAGCATAAGCGTTACACTAGCGAATGAATGGATGTCTATAGAGTTGATCCTTAAGTACGCTCAATAAAACGTGTTAAAATTTTGGAAAATATTTATAAGGAAACAATCCTTTTGGAGTGAACTATGTGTAGAGATTACGTTAATATAGCTGTTTATAAGAGAATTAACATTTGTATGTATGCGAGTGTGTTGCCTCAACCCACTTATTTGTATAGTATCCGTAAACAGTGATTTACTGTCGTAACACTCTCACTGCGGTTCATTGACGTCATGGCCATTATATGATTGGCCTAGAAAAATCACGTGATCCAAGTTGTCCGTTATTCTCGCTGACATCGCAGTATAAAGTAGACAGTCTCTGGCCAGTTTCTCAGGACGGGAGGGACGTTTTTTGGGCAGTGTCGGACACTTCCTTAAATTCACTATAACAGGATGTTTGAAGCATCCTAAATTGTGATTTTTAAGTGTGTGTCATAAAACTACAGAATTAAATATTGACACACGGAACAAATAACGAATCATGATATCTGCTTGTTCTTAATAGGGGATTGTTCTTAATGTTTTAAACGACCAATGAATCAAATTAAAGCAGCGTTCAATTAATTTAAATTACTACTAATTGTGGGGTTTCTCTATACTTTTAGGCATATGTAACTTGGCCATACTCATGCCCCCATAATGTTTGGGAATGAATAGTTTCTAAAGCATACCTTTCAGTGTTACTACAAGTTTCAATGGGGGTTCTTTGGAAGAATTACTTAATGATGATCAGAGTATATTAACGCTTCAGGGGCTTTAATACACGTTTCACGCTGCAACCCCCCAATGCTCAAGCCAAATCTACGCCCTTGTGCAACTTAATAAACCTTCTGTCCTCTGGTTGCGTGGAAAGAGGTCACAGGCAGGATTAAGCTTAACCCTAAAGGAGAAAACAAGTGAGAGAAGAGGAAGAGCGAGCATCACTAGGGTGGTTGTGTAATAATAACGTGTTAGTTTGTATCGCCTTGTTACGAAGGCTTTGCTGGGTTAAAGTTTAATGGTCAAAATGAGAAGTTAGAGGAAAGTTCACACACACTCAGTAAATGGGATTCCTCAATGTGCCAAATGGACTGCATGCAACCAACTTTAAGTCAAGTGTAAGTATGAGACTTTAAAAAAAATGGTATAATAGTTTTAATGGTTTATTCACCCCAAATAAGTTTTCTAAACTCAAAGTGTAGGTCATAAACCACTTGTCAGGGTTTAGTCATTAAATAAGACAAATGAAAAAGAACAATGGCCAAGGAACTAGTCTGTTCATTAAGTTTTTATTTATCCTGTACCTTATCACTGTTTAGAAAATACAGACCTGTAATTGTACACCAAAACTGTACTTGAAAATTATTAACGAAAGAAACAGTCTTCAAAAGACAAAGAAACAACCGTTTTATCCACAGTGAAACAGAACTAGAGGTCTGTTGAACCCAATGCAGACAAATAAGATCGACCGTGGAGGTGGAAAGGGCTAACAGCATACTTGTATACTACTGAACAGAGATCAGTTTTCCATGCCGTCATCCTTCGGTAAACATTAAGATTGCGCAAGGATGACTGATTCCGACTCTGTAATCAGACTTTTCAGCCTTCATGGTTCCCTAAATCAAGAGCTGGTTGCAATTTCACACACACCACTACAATAGAATGATAAAAGTCTGTTGTACAGCGTATACAATGCAGCTTTTGCAAAAATATACTCATAATATACATATAGATATATATATTTTTAAAGCTCCTGTCTCCCTATTAACCATCCCACCCCACCCCACCCCAATAAAAATCACATTACAAAAGTAGAAGTTGAAATATAACTATTTCTTAACAGTTCAGAAGGATTGTTCTTGGCCAGCTGGAGAAAATGTGCATTCAAAGCTATATGTGCTTTCATAATGACAACACAGTTCGACTTGCATCCTTATGCATTGTCAGAAGAGTTCTACAATGGCAAAAAAGACACATATACACATTTGTACATATAAAAATCGAAGGTTATACTGAAAATACAGTTGTGTCCCTTTTAGTTAATAAAACAAAAATAGCCAACATGTACACTGTGTTCATCACGGAACCCGTTTTGTCAAACAAACAGAACAGAATAAAGTGTGGCAAGCGAGTCTAGAGACTTGTCAGCAGGCGTTACAGATTCCTCAGTGATCACAATTTGACATTGAGCTGCTTTTGGAGGG
Organism: Moxostoma hubbsi; assembly: GCA_032164185.1. Taxonomy (NCBI): domain Eukaryota; kingdom Metazoa; phylum Chordata; class Actinopteri; order Cypriniformes; family Catostomidae; genus Moxostoma; species Moxostoma hubbsi. The sequence goes on along the minus strand of JAVLUX010000017.1, from coordinate 2,257,742 downwards.
CGAGTATGTATTTTAGAGTTCTTCTGGTCCGCTCTGAAGCGGTTCAGAAAGCATAATTTTCAGGACAGGATGGGCCAACAAAGCACTGGTCTCTGCGATCTCCTGGATAAGGGACACAGTTGGTCTCATCAAAGTGACAGAGCGGAACAGTGTCGTCCTCAGGAACCTGCAGGCCATCGGGGTCTGCCTTCAGACTGGGCCTTTGGTTATCAGGGAATGCCATGGAGAAGAGTGCATTTGGATCACACACAAACTTATACATGTATCGCTCTCCAGCAACCTGCACATGAGCAAAAAAGAGAAATATTTGATATCTTGTAAAGTCTTGGTTAAATTTGACTAACTGTAGATAATGAGGGAACTATGGTCTAATGGTTAGGGAATGAAAGAAGAAAAATGACATTGGAACGGGAACGTGCCTTTACCTTCTGCATGATGCCCTTCTCATAGTAGTAACGCAGGGAGCGACTCAGCTTGTCATAGTTCATGGCGGGCCTGTTCTTCTGGACACCCCAACGACGAGCAACCTATAGCAAATTTGTGAGAAAGAGTTAATTCTGCTTGTTGGCTAAAACAAAGTGGGCAATCAATCCATTCTCTTTCTTTACACACGGACCTCTTCTGGTTCAATGAGTTTAAACTCAAGCCCACGGCCGGTCCAAGCAATGAAGTGGCTGTTAGATGGGTCGTCCAACAGAGTGACCAGGAACTGCCAGAGTTGCATAGATCCCCTTCGTTGATATGGAGGACCCTCCCTGAACACCCAACCCTCCTGCTTTAGCTTTCCCTCCAGCCTATCTGGAACCACACACGTATCATCGTAATACACACGGGGCTCTCCGTCATATGCAAAAACTGCCAACACAGCAAGAGAAAAACACAGATTAAATATGGACAGTCTGGGAACTCTCTTTATAACGTTAAACTAATTGGCAACTGATAATATCTTGGGGGTGGTTCTTCTCACCCTCGCTGTTGCCTCCATAAAAGTTTGCCGCTTTTCCAAATGACGACTGGCAGTTCTGTACTTCTGCAAACCATGAAGAGAAACATCATTATTATTGTGGTAATACAGATTTGGAAGGACCATAGACACATCTAGAGGTCGACCGATAGTGGATTTTGTCGATACTAATAAGTAAGGTGGTGGAAAAGACCAATAACAGATTAATCGGCTGATAAAATAATTATAGAATGTTAAATAAAGTCTTTCCTTACTATGAAGGGAGTCCAACATCAAAATCCCTAATTGTGCATCCAAAAACCCAAAAATAACCAGAAGAAGAAAAATTAAGATTTGGTGCATAACCAAATGTAACTATAACAAGTTTGAAATTAACTTATTTTGAAACGAAGGAGACTTGGCTTCGTTACAATCCTCTATGTTTAAGTATTTACCAAATTAAGCTTTTTATAGCCTACATTTACTGGATTAAAACTATTGGCAGCTATCGACACTGATTAATCGGTAAAAATCGATATATTGGTCTACCTCTACAGCAAACACTACTATGATATCAGGAAAAAAATTTATGGTGTTGAGTTTGGCAGTTTAAGTTTAGTCATATTTCATTTAAAGAAGAGATTATGTATTTTAAAGCCCAAAGTATACTTCGGTTAGACGCGTACACTAGGCGTCTATGTACCGGACACGTGTCGCAAATGTCCTCATCATCAGAGTGCTCCAGCACTGAACACGTGCGGGAATATTTTTCTTATCCAACTTTTTTCCTACGTCCCGTGATGCTTAGTGAGAAATGTGGGCATAACTTCCATTGTCAAGTAAACACAGCTGTTGTTGCGGCGTACGTCCATTCATACTTTCGTTGTGGTGTCAGATGTATATGCATGTCATCATGTTCATCTGCATGTTCAAATCAGACACAGTGAGGAAGAGCTGTGAAGTTCTCGTCCTTGGGTACATAATGGCTCTTTCAAGTTCTGATCGGATGGCTATTTCCTTTTACATCCGCACATAAGTTTATACTTTTGTTCTGCAGGTGATGGAGTGGTGAGAGGTGGTGCTTTGCTGCCACCTGGGATGCATCAGGATGCCGTTTTATACCTCAAATGTGATGTGTTTTTTTACTACATCTGTATGTGTTTTTTCCAATCACAAAACATTTTGCACACCGTTTACAACTATATTTAGAGCTGACCATTTGCGATTGGATCATCCAAAATGCGTCTTATTACCAGCTGTAAACAGGGTCTAAAATGACAGCAGCCAGAGCGAGGGAATGGTATAGAACGACTTCCGGCGATTTCCCACCAACATTCCTTCTCCAGTAAGATCCCTTGGAAGAAGGTGGATACTGTTCTGTGGAAAAATAGCCCAGTGTTTCATAACATTCGTAGTGCGCTTGCACCAACAACCTATGTGCGCACAGTCAGATGTACACTTTGAAAGGCGAGTGTTCGACTGCACATGTATGCTAAGTGTTTGCGTCAAAACCGAAGTATACTCAGGGCTAACTAACAACCTGATTTCCTGTTTATCTCACACCGAGATGCCTGCAGCTAAAATCATTTCTCATTAAATCACAAAACCGAAGGAGAGAACATGCTACAAGGTGGGGATTGTCCAATTTGGACTGGATCTCAGACCTAGAACAGGCCACAGGGTTTCTCTGTGATTTACACCAACCTGAATCAAAGCCGAAGTCTCTGGGTTCCTGTTTGATTGACAACTGGTGAAACAGTTGGGCCCGAGAGGGTCCCATGTTCTGATCGTTGTAACGAGGATCAATCATCTCCTTTTTGAAGCCCCGAGGAGGCATGGGGACCAAGGGCTCCGACATTTGGCGGTGGTAAGAAGGACGGCTATTTTGGGGAAAATGGCCAGGGCTCTGTGGGGGTAAAGGAGTCTGACGAAGGCCATTGGATTGTGGGAATGCTAGACAAGGTTCAGAAAGCTGCCGATGGAACCTACCAGGACAAAGAGAATTAGAGAAAGACAAAAGAGAAGAGATGACATGTTATCCAGAGCATCAAGAGCAATTTAGATCACAAGTTTCACGTCAAAGGGATAAATCTAGGTTCAAAGCCCTATTTTCTATTAATTAACCCAGGAGACTTGAATGGGTTAAACATAGCACCGCTTTCCAGGTCAGTGTGGCATCTTTAACAAGATAATACCCAGTGAAAGGCTCAGCCTGAGCTGAATACAACACTTTCTACATGCATGAGCAGCTCAAGCACACAGCAAAGATAGAAACGAGGTTAGAAAATGATCACGGTGACCCTGTTTCCACCTGGTATAAAGATGTCTTTTTGATGATTGGATTACATATGGTCAGCGCTAAATATATATCCAAACCGGGTCTAAAACGCTTTGTGATTAGATCACAAAAACCACATATGTATGTGCTCAAAAACGCATGTAACTGTATCGCATTTGATGTGTAAATGCTGATCTATCCTGTATGTATCGCAACAAAGTGCCTCCCTTCGCCTATCAATCAACCGTTGCACTAAAACAAGAGTTAAAACTTTGCCAGTCACGAGCGGTTTAACAGGAAATAACTGTCCGATCTGAATAATTGAATAAAAGTGAAAACATACACAATTGTGACAGTCACAGATCTTCTTCAGTATGTCTGAAATCAACAGCTCAGGATAATACAACTAGTCCACTAAAATACTGGACAATTCAGCTCAATTTAGAGATTGCATTCACAAAGAGCAATTTCTAGTCAGTGGAAAAACAGCCAAGCTTAATAGATCAATACTTATACTTGTTTTATTAAATCTTAATTTTTAAACTCCTTGATTACTGTAGGAACCCTGAGGATAAAGACAGGAGTCAATAGGTAATAGTCAAGACATCACATACTGTATTCATACCTGTGGTCTGTGCTATAGGAGGCATCTGGGTGATTGACAGGTGGGCAGGGCACAGCAAAATGTGGGCTTTGACTGTGGAGTGGTGTCTGTATTCTCTGATGGGGAGGAGTGGTGTTGTGGTTGGGGACAGGCAATAGTGGTGGTCCCTGTGTCGGAGTTTGGGCGAAAGGCATCGCTCTTTTTTGCGCAGGGTTCGTCACTGTGCTGGTGGAGGAGCCAAAGGGTGATGCCGGTGTCGAGGGAGGAGTCAGTGGCTTGCTGAAAGAAAATAGTTTCCTGTCAAAGGCACTACAATAGGAATGATAGGAAGTGATATTTTAGAACAATAGAAATACACAGTAAGATTATTGCAGAGAGAATGAGTACGGATAGAGGGAAAGTTGGAGAAGAGACTAGAAACATATGTACCTGTAGTTATATAGGCACTTCTCTCCATATGGAGAGAGTCTCTGGTCTTGTCCACAGGGGGAAAATCCCCTGCTTGGGCTTAGTTCCCTCTTCACTTTAGATTGAGGGGGTCCATGGAACATCACTACAAATGCAAAACAAATGTTTATTTAACCCACTATATTATCCATAATGCATTTAGTGTCTTCAAATAGAAATAATGATCAAAAGTATTTTACTTGGGCCAAACTTGGAATCTAACCTATAATGTTCCGTTGTCTTTCAAGTGCATGATAAACAATTAGTACTGAATGTGTGTGTGTTTTTTTTAAAGCAAAGACCAGGAGAAAAGGAGCCAGCAAGTTAGGACTTGCAGACTACCACGTGATTCCAATGGAAAAAGGGCCCCATTGCCCAGCTGTGGTGAAAGAGGGGCCTGTGAGGGCAACAGGCACGATGCCAGAATAGAGGGATTGTGCCAGACAAACACACACACACACAGTTTCTAAGCAAACACATACAAGTGCATTCAGATTCTACAAAAAGCACCATTGACACCATAGAAAATGCACACAATCAGACTTCAAATGTTTAGAAAAACTAACAAGGGAAACAGCCTTAGCACTGTTCACCAGCACATAATAAGTAGTGTGTGTGTGTGTGTGTGCGCGGGTGATCCAGCCCATTAAAATGTCACCAGGCTGGAGGCTGCCATGAGTTATAGCACTGCAACGGCAGACTGGGCCTCGCATGTGCACGTGCACACACATACAGCACCATACAAACATATTAAACCAATGCTGAGGAATTGGTGTTGGCACAGAAACTACTGGAATAAATGGTTGGGCGATCCAGTCAGTCTTTTATGGAGGGGGGGGGGGGCTTATTTTCTAACCATTAAAAAATGGTTGGCAGGAGGGCTGGGTATCTCAGCGAGTGTTGACGCTGACTATCACCCCTGGAGTCTCGAGTTCGAATCCAGGGCGTGCTTAGTGACTCCAGCCAGGTCTCCTTAGCAACCAAATTGGCCCGGTTGCTAGGGAGGGGAGAGTCACATGGGGTAACCTCCTCGTGGGCGCTCTTGGTGGGGCACGTGGTGAGTTGTGCATGGATGCAGCGGTGGGTGGAGGTGAAGCCTCCACGTGTGCTGTGTCTCCGTGGCAATGCGCTCAACAAGCCACATGACAAGATACGCGGATTGACGGTGGAGGCAACTGAGATTCATCCTCCGCCACCCAGACTGAGTCACTATGCCACCACGAGGACTTAGAGCTCATTGGGAATTGGGCATTCCAAATTGGGGAGTAAAAAAAAAAATGGTTGGCAGAATAAGCTCCAAATAGGTTATAGTCGGTTCTGCTTAATCGGAGATACAAAACAGCAAGCATTTAATAAAAAAAATAAATACAATAAACTGGCATAACAATGTCCAAAGTTAACAAACACCAAGTTTTAGTAATGTCCAGGAAAAAAATTAGAATAATAAATTAAATGATTTTCATGTGCCAGGCCTTTTGCTCTTATTCAAAGCAAGTTCACATTAGTGACCAGTTGATAATGGTTATATTTTTAAGTAGCGACCGACAGACAGACAGACAGAGAGATTGGCCAATGATGTCTGATATATATATATATATATATATATATATATATTAGTCTATACACCGATCAGCCACAACATTAAAACCACCTGCCTAATATTGTGCAGGTCCCCCTTGTGCCACCAAAACAGCGCCAACCTGCATCTCAGAATTGCATTCATAGATGATGTTCTTCTCACCACAATTGTACAGAGCGGTTATCTGAGTTACCGTAGACTTTGTCAGTTCTAACCAGTCTGGCCATTCTCCGTTGACCTCTCTCATAAACAAGGTGTTTCCATCCACAGAACTGCCACTCACTGGATGTTTTTTGTTTTTGGCACCATTCGGAGTAAATTCTAGAAACTGTTGTGTGTGAAAATCCCAGAAATACTCAAACCAGCCCGTCTGGCACCAACAACAGTCTCTAGAATTTACTCCAAATGGTGCAAAAAACATCCAGTGAGGGGCAGTTCTGCATCTTGTTGATGAGAGAGGTCAACAGAGAATGGTCAGACTGTTTCGTGCGTATATATATATATATATATATATATATATATATATATATATATTATTTTAATACATTCCACATCTGCTATTCAGCCAATCAGACACAAATATTGGTTGATTATTCATCCTGGCTAATACAGGGTACCGGACTATTACTAGCTCCCATAGACAGCTTGTATAATTTATGAAAAAAGAAAAAATACCACATGCTATGCAACAAGCTCCAATTCCTTGGTGCATGAATATTCAAGGAAAGGGTACTCACAGTTATCCGACTGGAAATCTGGAACAAACTGTTCGTCATCAGGTACCTGGGCTGAACATGGAGAGGGAAAAGAAATTAACCATGGAAACCTGCATCAGAATCAGTGAACAAAGGCATAAAATATTCATAGTGTTAACCATTTATTTATTTATATATGCCTTCTTATCCCGTTATGACATTCTAATTGGGTCCCAGCGATGAACCACTGAGATCATGCATTAATCAAATGATCATAAACCCCAAGTTGCGTTTTAACAGTACTTATAAAATGTGCTCCATAACCATGTCTCTCTCTCTCTCTCTCAGAACAATCTTGTTCAGGCCTTTGCACTAGACCGTTAGTTTACCTTCTGCAATCCAAATCTCTTGTAGGAGGCTCAGATCTTGAAAGAGCTCTGTAAAAGGAAAAAGATTGATTTGTGTTTAAATAGGGTTGCTGGTTTGTTTAGGCTTTGGTTAAATGGCTTGATTTGGCCAGATCTGGATGGATTGATTGAATGATCATTTGTTTACCCTCTGTATCCTGCGCCAGCTCAGTCTCAACAAACTTCCTCTTTCGGTCATTGAATGGTCTGCAAGACGGTTCCTCCATGTGAGACTTCTGTAAAACAATATTACCAATTAAGAACTGTTCCAATGGCAACGTCTGAATAACCGCAAGCAAAAAATAACTAAAATGTTGATGGCCATTATACAATAAAACATCTGTAAAATAAACCATAGTCATGAAAGTGATGAAAACAAGGCATGGCGGGTTAAGGTTGAGACTTACATTGAGTGGCACCATAAATGGGACCTGCTGGTCATAAAACCCGTCCATGTCACTTGCTTCTCACTGCGGCCGAAGGGGCTGCAGCAGGAGGGAAACGGGAACGAAGAGGGATAAAGGGGGGGGGGGGGGGTGGGCCGCCAAACTCGCACGGCTGATATCCTCGCCTGTCGGAAGAAGAGCCGAGAAAAGTGGCACTTAGAGAAACACGGGCACTCTTGTCAGGATCTGATGCAACTGTCAGTGATCGTCCCGGACCCGGACAGGTCACTGAGGCCAGGGCCAACTGTCCCTTTGATCTGTGAAAACGTCAAGTCTGTTTGTTTGTTTGCGTAACACTCACTTTCAGCTCCTTCTCAGATGAAGTGTGCTGCAATAGTTCAGT